>JAGFNQ010000107.1:0-161771 GCA_024364735.1 Boesenbergia rotunda | reverse complement strand
AGGATTTTTGGGTCGATCCTGATTTATATCCTATCCCAGATTTATTGTACACGCCCTTTTCAGATCCAAGAATAAGGTCAAGATTCTTGGACCGGGTTGTAAAAGTTGTTAGTAAGTCCTTAAGGTTTTGAAATTCACCCTTTAGGGTGGAGTTATCATTTTCCAGTTCAATTAATCTTTCATTTTGAGTTGATTTAGTTAAGGTTTTGGTATTAATTAATTGCTCCTTAAGGTCTTGATTTTCCTTAAGGAGCTAGTCATTCCTAGATTCAGATGCAAACACATTTTTATTTAAAACAGAGATAATCTTAAAAAACTTTTATTAATTGAATCTAAGTATACCTTAGTCGAGCCATCCGAAAAGAGTCCGATCTCTTGGCTCGACTCATATTCGGAATCTTCGTCGCTTTCCGAGTCCGATCCATGTCCGGTTGCCATTAGCGCGAGGTAACTTGAATTTTTTAGTGGTTTATTGTCGGAGTCGTCCGAGCTCTCGTCCCAGGTGGCTTGTAAAGCCTTCTTCTTCTTGTTCTTCTTGGGTTGGTCCTCCTTTTTATAGGGACATTCATGTTTGAAGTGCCCCTTTCTGTTGCAACTGAAGCAGGTCATTTTGCTTTTACCTTCATTGCTGATGGGCTTCATTATCTTTTGGAGGTCCCTTTTTGAAAACTTGTTCTTCTTTTTGGCAAAGACTTTTCTTACCAAGTTTACCATATGCTCCTCGTCGTCTGAGTCTGACTCTGGTTCTTCTTCGGATTCTTCTTGAATATTCTTCTTCAACTTGACCTCTCTTGAAGAATCTGCAAACAAAGCAAACCCTTTCTCGGCCTTGGCGTTAGTTTGTTCATGCAACTCTAATTCACAAAATAGTTCATCTAAATTTATTTTGGAAAGATTCCTAGAGATTTTATAAGCATCTACAATGGATGCCCATAATGAATTTCTAGGAAAGGCATTTAGTGCATACCTTATAATGTCTCTGTTTTCTTGTTTGTGCCCAATCAGGTGGAGTCCATTTAGTATGTCCTTGATCCGAGCGTGAAGTTGACTTGCAGATTCTCCTTCCTGCATTTTCATATTAAACAATTTATTTAAAAGCAAATCCCTTTTTGTTACCTTTGCATCAGTAGTGCCTTCATGCAATTCAATTAGTTTATCCCAAAGTTCTTTTGCTGATTCGGTTGGTCCGATTCTGTTCAGCTCTTCTTTGGTTAGTCCGCACTGGAGGGTGTTCTGCGCTTTGAACTCGATCTGAGCTTTTTTCTTCATTTCCAGGTTCCATCTATCGGGCTTTAGTGGCGCCTTGTTTCCCTTGTCCATTGGTGGTTCGTAGCCAGTTTGCACCGTGAACCATTGATCCATATCGGTTTTGAGATACACTTCCATTCTCCGCTTCCAGTAGGGGAAATCTTCCCCGTTGAAGAGCGGAGGACGAGCAGTGCTGTAACCTTCACTCTGGGCCATCTGTGACTTACAAAAAAAACAACAAAACTCGTTCCAAGACTAAGTCTTGGATTAGTGGTGTGGTACGAAAAAAAAGAATAAGTGAAGAGCGACTCGAAATGGTGTTGCACCAAATTCGAGTAAAACTGAACGAACAAAAGAAAAAGATCCAAATTTAAGCAACAATACTTAATTTAGATTGTGCAACGAAAAACACAAAATGCGAAAAACTGGATCTCCCTCGGCTCTTACGGTGGTTGCACCAATTCAGAGCGTACCAAGGCTCTGATACCACTTGTAGGACCGATGCACGTGAGAGGGGGGGTGAATCACGTGACTTTTAAAATCTTCGTTATAGAATCAGAGTCGATAGAAAATTGTACGATACTTTGAAAAACGTGCACAGCGGAAAAATTAAAACGAAAAGCGAAAGCGAAAAATAATAAAAAATTACACGAGGAGTTTTACTTCGTTCAGAGCCTTCGGCGACTCCTACTCGAAGACCCAGGTTCCTTGAGCCTTTCCTGTGGGCAATCCACTAAAAACCTCTACCGGCAAACTCCCAGTAGAGTGATTCGAATACAAGATTAGGTGGAAGTGTAACAACCCTACACTTCCCCTTTTAATAATTTAAGTGCAGACAGAACAAAAATTATGTTACCTAATACTTAGATTTATCTGAAGCAGCTTGGGTGTGGGGAGTGATATTCCGGCAGCGGTCGGACAGCGTCGAGTCAAAGCACAAACCGCAGCAGAGGAGCGTGGAAGCAAGAGAGTGCCAAAAATTGAACCAGAAATTTTTTTTCTTTTTCTTAGAGAGCTTGCTTGCTTCCTTTTATAGTGCCTCGATGCATGATCTTCTCAGCTCAAATTTTATCCATCAGCAAGAAGGAATAATTCAAACAAGATAACGTTTCTATCCTTTGCTTCACTTAAATAATTTAAATAAAATTTAATCTGAAAAGTTAACCAAGAGGTTTTATCCTCTTACCTCACCAAGGCTTTTTTTTGAAAAAAATAATTCAAAATACAATTTTATTAATAATTGAAAAAGAGAGATTTTATCCTTCTAGCTAGGCTTCACGTGAGAATTTTAAGCATTAATAGGAATAATTAGAAAATAACAATAAGATTTTATCATTAGTAGGAATTTTATTCTCCAAAAAAATAAGAAATACGAATAATTTAAATGAAAATTTATCCTCCACCGAGGCTTTAGATGAGGAATAAATTTATAAAATTAACCTACAAAGTCTAATTAGTTCACATATCAAATAAATCCTGTAAAATAGAGTTAATGAATTTAGAGTTAATTAGACCCCGTCCAAACTTGGATAAGGATCTAACCAGGACTCAACCGAGGTCACCAAAATGGGCCTAAGTTGGACCGCGCCTACAGTCCTAAAATAGGACCCGTCCTCACTGGTTCGCTTCTCCAGTGACTTACCTTACTTACCTCATGCAGCTCTACTCAACTTCTTAACCCACCAGGTCTTCCTGCCAGGGCTCAACCACCCTGGTCTTTTTGTCAAGTTTTAACCAACTTGGGCTTCAGCCAATTGTCAGGCCCCACGAACCCAACTGGACTTCCTGCCAGGACTCAACCACCCTGGACTTCAGCCTGGTGTCAGGTCCTAAGTCTTTCAACCCTGCACACTTAGTAAAGAGGTCAAAACCAAAAGCAAGCCTAACTTTAACCTATTTGCCATTCATCAAAACCCAAGTTTAACTATTAGTGCAAATTGCACCAACAGTATCAACGATGCAGCGATACAACCAACCAAGTATCAAAAATCAACGATTATGCATCTACACTACTAGGTAGGATATTTCTAATGTCAAATAAATCTAGTTGTGTATAATGAACCTCCAAATACTCACGTACAAGCGGTACTTTATAGAATAGAAATTCAACGGAAGACTGTACGGATACGAAATTTTGAATAACACGAAGATCAACGAAGAAAGGTATCAACGGCGACAATAAACAATCAACGGCAAAGAACAAGGTCAAGCAACCTATTTAGACATAAATAACCATGCTTTAAGATACAAGAATTACACGAGTACAAAGGAGAAGTATCCGCCTTTTATTGAAGAATTTCGTAAACGAGGACCGTCCACGATCAACCAAACGAGTCCAACTCAAGGTCCTGTATCAATGATAAAGTTTAGCTAATTATAAAATTAATAAATTAGCTAAATAAAATACTAAACATGACTATGACGAATCCCAATTACAGCATCCTAGATCCATCACACAACAATGGAAGTACAACTCAACACAGAGACATTCTCTTACACAAGCTCATGGCACAACAGAGGGTAGCAACAGAACACTGAGCTAAACATCCCTATGGCACAAACAAAACTATTCACCTACAAGAGCAGAAAATAACCTTCTCCAATTACCGATTTAGTGACTCAAGATCACAACACAATTACCCGAAACTAATCCAACCACAAAAACTCAAACATTGCATACCACGGTAGGATAAACAACCACTACATCATCACATTGAGGTATAGCATGTTCTACCTTAATCGATCCACCAAAACAAACTCTAAACAATAACCAACCTACTGTTCAATCCGTTTGAAATAAAGTTTCTGATCAGCAATGCCCTATTGATCATCCAAATCCTATTCCAATATGCAATCCCCACGGCAAAGTATACCAAGGCAATGGAATCTAACCCATAAGCCAAATCCTAAACTTACCATCTCCATTGATCATAAGCCATACACCTAATTTATCTCCACCAAACAATAAAACACACACAAATAGGAAATCCTCTAATTAGAACTCACCGCAACTTCAAGAATAGAGGAGCCAACGTCAACCTCCCAAAGACTCTGTCCAATGACATAACAAGATCACAAACCGAAACCAATCTAAATTAGCAGCCCATCATCCAAAACCTATCAAGAACAAACTCAAACACACAATCCTTACCTACTTAGTGGTCGGCGCAAGCAACCGGGATGTGCTTGTGAAGTTCACAGAGAAGAATCGCGTGGAGTGGTCGGCTTCGGTAACTAGGCGGCACCCGGCTAGAGTGCTCGGCGTCGGTCGAGGGAGGAGAAGAAATTAGGGCTTGTGGCGCGAGGGAGAAGAGGAGAGAACCATGAACAGGGAGACAAGGCGGCACCTCCTTCGTGTGCGCCGAAGCAAACAAAGGAGGAGAAGAGGAGGAAGAGGTCTCGGCGGCGGGCGACGTGATGGAGCGTCGGCATCGCCAATTGCGGCGTCGGGCAGAGGAGGAGATCAGGGAAAACTGATTTGCGGGAGGAGATTTTTAGAGCTTTAAATAGTTTTTAGCACTTTTACAAAAAGGCCCTCCAAGTTTGGATTATTCCAAATAAGCCTTTATATTTTGAATTTTTCCATTTAACCCCCTAACTTTTCGATATTCAACAGTGGTACTTGAGACTCTTGTGATCTGTAAATATCTCAAATGTGATACCATATATGGTGTCTCCAAATCTTCAGTGAAAACATAATGGCGGCAAGCTCCAAATCATGAACTGGATAGTTCTTCTCATGCTCCTTCAGCTGACGAGAAGCATAAGAGACTACCCGACCCTGCTACATCAATACCGCGCCCAAACCATGATGGGACGCATCGGTGTAGAGCACGAAGCCGTCCTCTCCTGAGAGCAATACCAAAACTGGTGCAAATACTATAGTCGCCGCTTCAGCTCCTGAAAGCTGGTCTCACAATCCTCTGACCATGTAAACTTCACTCCCTTCCTGGTAAGGCATGTCAGTGGGGTGGCGATACTGAAAAATCCCTCCACAAAGTGTCGATAATATCCTGCCAAGCCCAGAAAACTACACACCTCCTGTACTGACTTAGGCTGCTCCCAACTGGTGATAGCCTCGATCTTCTGTGGATCCACTGAAATACCGCTGCTAGAAACTACGTGTCCCAGAAAACCCACAGAAGATAACTAGAAAGCACATTTGCTGAATTTCGCATACAATTTCTCCCGTCAGAGCGTCTCCAGAACAATGCGAAGATGAAGTGCATGCTCTTTCTCAGAATGAGAGTAGATCAGAATGTCATCGATAAAAACAATAACAAACTAATCTAAATACTCCATGAATACTAGATTCATAAGATCCATAAACACTGCAGGAGCATTGGTAAGCTCAAATGACATTACTAAAAACTCGTAATGTCCGTACTGTGTGCGGAACGCTGTCTTCTGGATATCCAAATAACTGTCTCTCAACTGATGGTAACCTGATCGCAGATCTATCTTGGAATACACTGATATATCCTTCAGCTAATTAAACAAGTCATCGATGTGTGGCAAGGGATATTTATTCTTGATGGTCACTGTATTCAACTACCTATAGTCAATGCATAACCTCATAGAACCATCCTTTTTCTTCACAAACAAAACAGGAGAACCCCATGGAGATACACTAGGACGGATAAATCCTCTGTCCAATAATTCCTGCAACTGGACCTTCAGCTCTTCCAACTCTTTTGGGGTCATACGGTATGGAGCTTTTGATGCAGACGCAGTCCTCGGAATCAGCTCGATAGTGAACTCCACTTGCCTTCTGGGAGGCAAACCCGGTAGCTCCTTTAGAAATACATCTGGAAACTCTCGGACAACTGGAACATCCAAGAGTTGGGTGCTACTGCTATCTTCGGTACTGATCAGCGATAACAGAAACTCCTGACAACCACGCGATAGGAGTCTTTGTGCTTGGAGCGCTGATATAATCGATATACCATCATCCCTGATGCCAGTGGAATTCCATGAGGGTTGGTTCGGGGGTCGAAACGTGACCACCCTCACTTGGCAATCAACTTTGGCCTGATAAACTGTCAACCAATCCATGCCAAGGATGACGTCAAACTCCACCATCTCCAGAACCAATAAGTCGACGGTGAGCGTAACAGTACCAAAATCCAAGGGACACGCTCTAACCTCCTGAGTAATGCTCAAAATCGCTCCAGATGGTAAGGACACTAATAAATGTCGTAGCCTAGTAGTATGTATCCTACCAATCTTACTCATAAATATACGAGAAATAAAGGAGTAAGAACTACCAGTATCTACTAATAACTCTACCGGAAATGAATAAAGATGAACCGTACCACGAAAGACCGATCCATCGACCCTCTGAGCCTCCTCTCTGGTGACCGCGTACACGCGACCTGTCTCCGGAATTGTGGAAGGCAACGCCAAAATCGGCTGAGACTACGATACTGAGGGTCCAGCGGTTTGCTGCGGCTAGTAAACTGCTGGCTGATAGGTTGTAAACTGATAGGTTGGAGGTTGATAGGCTATAGGCTGATATGGCAAAGGCTGATTGGCTGAATAAGACGGATACTGAGATCCTGAAGCCGAACCCTGAGATGCGATCAAACTGTAAGTGTGCTCGTGCCCATGCATACAACACACGTGCACTGATGGAAGAGCCGCCAGCTGTGGACGATACGAATGTGCTGGAGGAGGAGCTATCCTCTGCTGCAGGACTGAAATTTGGGCTTTCTACCCTCCTCTCTGAGAATCTGTCGATCCAAAACGTCCTCCTGGAACTGAGACTCCCATAGCTACATGTTGTGCCTTCATTGCTCAATCTCTGCTCATATCCCCCGGCAGTTTGCAGTAATAGCAAACCGCCTGCCCCAGCGTACAATCAGCTCTAACTTGCTCTCGTGATCCACATAGAGCACAATGAGTGCCACTAGCTGCCTTCTTCCGGGTCTACTGGGAATATCGAAAATGCCTTGTTGATGACCGTCCCGACTTCTGAGGTCTACCAGATGCCCCAGATGTACCCTGAGCTAACTGGCTTTGACTACCACGTTTCTATCCAGTAATCTGCGGCTGCTGAGTCTGAGTTGTACCCTGAGTCGGTTGCTTAACCTTCTTCTTGTCTCCGTATATCCTCAAGTGGGTTATCTCAATCAGAAGGGCCTTGTCCAATGCGTCTTGATAAGATGTTATGTTCAGACCAGCCATCCGAACCTGAATATATCCTGCTAGTCCTAGCTTAAATTGCTCCATCCGCTCACTATCCTCTGCAATAAGCTGGGGGCAATACTTGGCTAATCGGCAAAACTCAGCATTATATTGCATAACCATAAGATCTCCTAGCTGATGACTCAAAAACTCTTGTCATTTAGCCACTCGATAAGCCGCTAGAAGGTACTGGCTCTCAAATGCCGCCTGAAAAGTGGCCCAGGTGACGTGCTGCTCACCAATGACTGTACTTTGCATCGTCCACCAGCTGGCAGCCTCGTCACGTAGATGATAGGCAGTAAGCTCTGTCCTCTCCCAGTCCGACAGGCGAGGTAGAGAAAAGTACCCTCCATTGTCTTGATCCAAGAGCAGGCAACACTCAGATTTGCTCCTCCATGGAATAGGGTAAGCCGATCCTTCACGGACGCCGCTAAGATAGGGATCCGTGATCTATCCAAAGGCCATCCCACAGGGGTGGCGACTACCATAGACGGTACTGCTGGAAACATTGTCGTAGCCATCATAGGTGGTACGACTGACCACCCCGTGGAATGGACGGTGGGAGGTACTGTAGTAGATGCCACGAGTGGAACTATGGTATAAACCGGAGTAGGTACCACTTGTGGAACTGTGGTACATGTTGGAGGTGGCAACCCTGACGAAACAGTGAAAATCCCCGGAGCAGGCGGCATTGGTGAAACTGTGGGAACCGATGACTGAAATGGGGAAGGAACTCCCACTGGCTGAGGATCCTGACCCCATGGAACACTCTGGTGAACAGGGGCTACCTCAGTCGGCCTCTCAGTAGACTGTGTCGCCTGACTGGAAGTCCCAGCTCCCACTGTCTCGCGTGGCCGCCTAGGCGGTTGTCCCTGACCACTCCGTCAAGGTGGAGTCAACTCAATACGTCGAGGCATCCTGTTAAAAACAATACCAACATATCATGAAAAATTCAAGAATATAAATATTTACCAATTTACCTATTTGCCGCCTGGAGAAGTCCCATCACGCCAAGTCCCAAACATGACCACATCAAGAAAATGACTCTAAATAAATCCGAAAAGACTCGACAACCTCGCTCTGATATCAACTAAATTGTCACGCCCCGAGGGCCGGGGCTGCATGTCTGACGAAAATTGGACAGCACCTCCCATGTACGACGGACAATCTCAACATTATACATACACCAAATGGCCTCCACGGCCTCCATAGATATATATGATCAAACTATATCATAAATAAATGAATAAACAACCATCGATACTATCAAAAACATATACCAACGCCTATACCGTAAAAAAAACAAACTCCAAATTGTCGTTTGGGCAAACGGATGATGTAAAATACATAAAAATTACCATAGTCCTAGATGACACATCTACCAACATGTATAAAACACGAAATACATCCCAACCATAACCAAAATAAAGTATAGACTAAATAAAGTAACTACGACGTCAACGAGATTGGGACTGGCTACTGGGCTCTCCTGACGGTGTCATCCTGAAAAGGAAAAACAAGCAAACGATTATGAGTCCAGGGGGACTCCGCGGGTATATAAACAGATAGATATGTATGGAGATAAAAAGGTTATACAATAGCAGTATAGAAGGAAAATGATACATTCTCAAAAGAAAATTAGGATACATGATCGGTACACTACATGAATATATATATATATATATATATACCTACCCCCCCCCCGGGTGTGTAGGTCATAAGTCCCTGAACCTAAATGGTCGCCAGACCATAAACAAAGTAAATCCCTTCTGTATGTATATGTCATCCAAATGCAGCAAGCATAACTCAAACAAGTGCAGCAAGCACAAACAATGGCAAGCACAAACAATGCAAATATGCAATCGTGCACATGATGCAATGACATGGTCACTCCTGACACCAGTCAGCCACCGTCACCGGTCATGGGTGAGGTCGAGTGGGTAGGGCTATGACAACTGTACGCACTCTGCCATCACTACTCCTTAGTGACTGAGTGGACATGATACTGGCGGAGGTCACACCCGTCCTACCTCAAATCATATGAGGGAGCACCACTCTCATCTCCTCGTATCACGGGAAAGAGGAGGGATCCCTATCTGCTACCACGCTGCGGAACCACTACCCGTGAGCGGCGGAGCGGAGCCTTGACAAGGCAACTGAGCACACCCTCCTGATAGTACCACTAACTTATGAGTGGCAGTGTGTGTAGATCCTGATATGACTGACGATCTGTCTCAACCACAATGGAGCCCAGAGATTGCCAGTTATACAATAATGCAAAGATGGTGCATGATGCTAACACCCATCAAATAACCTCAAATAATATGCACTGGTCTTAATCATAAATCATGATATACCAATAACCTACTAGTCATGCAAAAATACTAGGTATCGACAAACATGTCTACTATCCAGAATCAGAATATCAAGCATAGAGACTGTATGGAAAATAAATTTGAGCATGTCAAAGGTCAAGCAATAAGTACCAAGCAGGATAACCAACAGGCAGATAAAGGTAAATCCCACTACTATCCATACAAGGAACCATACATAGAAATCTGAAATATCTACAGAGATAAGTCAGAAGATATCCGTCTCATAAATGACGTGTATAATACTGGAAAGAACCTCCCGTCCAGCCAATCTGTATCCAATTAGGGTCCTGTAACAAACGACATAAGTTTAGCTATTATAATACACAATACTTAGCTAAACGAACTATCCTAATTAATTAGGGCATCCTAATTATCCCATTACATTTAATTAATCATAACCATAATTAAATGCTTAACTCGAATTATTCCAAGTTAGCTGGATTACATGATTAGGTTCATGTTAGACCTAGTCCAAACCTAATCCAAATAATCGATTCAATACCCAACAATAACACACGTCGTATATATATATAACTCATGCACACACACTATTCCAAAATTATTATTATTATTTTATTTCCCATGTTGCCGTCGGCAACAACACAAACAAAGAATTATTTTATTTACCATGTTGTCATCGGCAACAACACAAACAAAGCTCCTGTCACCTACAATCTTCTGCTCGAGTTGTTGATCACCCAAAGCCACCTACTTCCTCAAGCCAACGGAACCTTGGACCCATAGCACCAGTAGTTCCAAGTATCCAGCATCGTTTTTCTTTTTCTCCCTTTCTGATCTCGCCGGTGATGAAGGAGTTAATTAGAAAATTGGGAGAAGCAAAACCTCATCCTCTCCCTTCTCCTCACCAACGAAAATACAAGGAACACCAATCTACCATGAGGCTTACCCGAATTGCGTCGGCACAGCAACTCCTGCATCCTCTCTGAACCTCTGATAGCCTATCCAAACCAAGGAAACAACGTCGAGGGAGAAAGGAGAAAGGAAGGTGGAGAAGAGAATCGCACAAAGTAGACGGTCGCTGTCGGCTTCCTCGTGCGAGGAAGAGGGAGTCGGCATCAGTTTCATGAAGAGAGGAGTTGGGCGAGGGCTTCATGCAGTTTGCGCAGAGAGGGAGAGGAAAAATAAGGATTTATTAATGGAAGGCCATTTTGCAAATAAGCCCTCCATGTTTAGTTATTTACCACTTCATTGTTTTTTTCAATTAAGCCCCTTAAAGTTTCATATTTTACACATTTGATTGACATGCATATATGGAGTATGATTTGCATTGTTTATATGATCTAGATCTTCTCGGTAATACGAGTAGCTTATTGATTTATTATGGAAAGTTTTGATCATGCCTCGTAGGAATGTTATGCATTTGATTTATGTTCTATATTCTAGAGATTATATACCTTGTTAGTTCCTGTTTGATTTATTTTATTTATACCATGCATGTTAAATACGGTAAAATAAAATCCGATCTAGAAAATTTTGGAGAGTTTTGTAAAACTTTCCATAATTTATTGGGCAGAGATCTTCTGGTCCCAAAATCCCTGGTCCATCCCTGGTCCACACTAAAATTGCGCCCGGATCGTGATTGCGATTCGGTCGCAATTTGTTTTGATCCCCTCTAGGGTTCACTGTGCCCCTCAAGTTATAGTTTAGGTTCGGGCGAGTGGCCGGAGGCCACCCGACGACCTAAACCCTAAATCTAAAACCCTAAACCCTAAATCCTAAATCCGGATTTAGGGTTTAGGGTTTAGGCCATCGGGTGGCCTCCGGCCACCCGCCCGAACCCAAACTATAACCTGAGGGGCACGGTGAACCCTAGAGGGGATTGAAACAAATTGCAACCGGATCACAATCACAATCTGGCCGCAATTTTAGTGTGGACCAGGGATGGACCAGGGATTTTGGGACCAGAGGATCCCTGCCCATAATTTATTTTATGGTTTTGGGGAGTTTAAAAGATTTGAATTCTAAACTTGGAGGGTGTGGATGCAAATCCTGATGAGGTGGAGGGGGAATTCGCTTTAAAACCAAAGTTTAATGAGGTAAAGAGGGAAAGAAATCCAAAGTGAGGGATGAGGTTGTGATTAATAGAAGTTGTGGGATTAATTGCAAAACGTCCCCTTAAATCCCACCTCTGCGTTTCTCCTTGCAGCCCACACCCGACGGTTTCTCCTCTTCGGAATCTCGCCTGAAGCTGTGGCTTCATCTCTCCTTCATAATCATCGGCAATCGATTCGGCCACGCTGGCACTCTCATCCCTACATCCTTTCCCCTATCGTTGACCCCTGATTGTCATGCCGACACTTAGTCGTCGTGCCACTTTGACGAGTGAAGCTAGTGCTCTGTGCCATCGGAGCCGACAGATCGCTGCCCTATACCATGGCGGGCCATCGCAATGATCGCCGGAAGCAACCTTGAGTCTCCTTCTCCAACTACGAATAGGTAAGAGATTGAGTCTTAGTTACTTCATCCCCCCCCCCCAATCCAAGCTGCCCTAATCACCGATCTACAAGCGACCTTTACTTAGCGTTGTCGCGCGTGGTGTCTTCCATATCTCGGACCATAGCATCCCTTTGACCTCCGGTGAAGAAGTGTGTCCTTGAGCTCCAAGGAACGTTATTGTTTTCTTCCTCCTTGCAATTGTGATTGGGATGGGCTCAGATCTGAACCGTGGAGTCATTGTCGGTGCAATTTCCGATAAGATCTATGGATTGGGATTTCGAATTTGGTTTTCGGTGTTGTATTTTCATATTTGTGAGTGATATAGATGATAACTTGTGATGGAATAGTAGGGAAGAAATATCTCTGAGTTGGATTGTGAATAATTGATTTTAGAGGTGAAATTTTGGGTTAGAAAGGGGTTAGATCAGTATGGCTAGGCTGGGTTCTGTTTGATCTGTGGATTGTGGAAATCATGTGGGTTGGATTAGGTTTGATTTGGTTTTGTTGGATCAGATCTGAGTTTTTGAGCTTTGTGTGGTTACTCCCTCTGTCGTGGATTTCTTTTGAGTAGTAGGGCAGATTAAATTTAATTGTTGTTCTATAGGAAATTATTTCACTTTGAGATGGAGGCTATTTGGTTTGTATAAATCTAATTCATTATGTGGTTGGTTCCCTTATCGTGAGTCACATGGAGGGTTTGGGGATTTAAAATTGGGAAAGGAAAATCTTGTGTTTCTTGGTATAATGAGATTTGTGTATTTGTAGTTGATCTTGGATGGTTGTCGTGAATAGTTGGGAAGCTTTGTGTTGGGTGATTTATACTTGTGATCTTGTAATCCTTGGAGTTAAATATTAATTGTTATGGATTAGCTAGGGATAATAGGATTGGGTTGTTGGTCGATTTCTTTTTTAGTTAGGGTTCTCCTAATTATGCTTAGTGTATAGTTTAGTTAATTTATTTACTTGAATAATAGTTAAACTCACTGATTTGGATATGTGTGGTTGATCGCGGGAGGTTTTATCTGATACATATACTATTTTAAGAGGCAGGTACTTCTCCTTTTGTATTATATAGATTATTTAGCTTAAATGCATGGTTGTTTATGTCTGAGTAGGACAGCTTTACCTTGTCCTGTGTTGTTTTTAATATCGTCCGTTAATACATTCTTTACTTGATCATCAAGCTAATCGTATTTTATGTCCATACAGTCTCATCGTTGATTTTCTATTCTGTAAAGTACCACTTGTACACGAGGACTCAAAAATGATCATTAACATAACTAGGGTTGGTTGGCATTAGAGAAAATCTATCTAGTAGTTTAGTTGCATATTTGGTTATTTTTGGTACTTATTGGTTGTATCATTGTATCATTGGTATTTTGGTTGATTGTGCATTTAGTATCATGCACCATATATGCACAGTTGCATGCTGATGAATAGTGGCTTCCATATGTTTAAGTCGTCATTAGTCATTTAGTTTCTCTGCTCACTCAGCCACTGATCGTGGTAGTTGCTAAAGTGCGAACAGCTGTCCTATTATGTCACACTCGACCACTCATGTACAGTGGATGTTGGAGTTATAGGCAAACAATTGACACCCTCATCGTTGTTTTCGAGGGATACTAGAGCTGTTGGTCGCTCCTCCTTTTTTTTGGGTTTTTGGAGTAGTTGGCTCCCCAGCATCCTGTCCACTCAACCACATATACTAGTGGTATTCGTTAAAGTGCGTACAGTTGTCACATCCCTACCCACTCGGTCACACAGATATGATGTGTTGGCGACTTAACTAGCGTCAGGAGTGACACATGTCATTGCATCATATGCATTTATTGCATTATGTATTTTCTTGTGTTTGCTGCATTTATATGAGCTATGATTACTGCATTTGGTTGACATACATGTATGTTTAGATATTATGTTATCACTCTGTTTCATACATGCCTAGTTACTATTCTATTTCCTAGAGACTATACATTGTTATTTCTTTTGCTTGTTATACCTTTTGTTTATGTCATGCATTTATCTACTTATATACCCGTAGAGTCCATCCGAATTCACCACCCCCACCATCTACTTTTGTTTTAGGTAGCAAATAGATGTGTTTGGAGCCAGGAGAGGATCCAGTTACCAGTCCCACGGTGTCGAGTTGTTTTGGAGTTTGTCTCAGGGTTTAGTTTATTCTCCGCAGTTTCTCTGTTTCCGCACTTCCTTTATTTTCACATTTATTTTATTAATCTGGTAATGTCTTAGTAGATTTATGTTTATATATTATTGGACTTTGTTAGATGCTGGTATGTTCGTTTTTGGACTTACTTTAGAGTTTCATTTGTATATGGACTCTCTGTTATTTTTATTTTCTTAACGATATTAACTGTCTGCTATGTTTATATTTATCGTTCTTATTAATATTAATTGTGTGGTTGTGGAGCTTTTTATTTTATATTTGTGATGGATGACCCATCGTAGGTGTGAGAATTATATATAAATGTCCCAACTTGTCCGCCGTACATGGGAGATGTTGCTCGATTTCGAGCAAGCATTGGCCTCTGGGGGAGTGAAAATGCATTTATCTATTTTTTTGCACGCAGAGTTCAAGCTTGGACTCACCATCCCTTGCCTTTATTTTGGTTTCAGGTAGTTGATAGCTACGACTCATACTGCTAGAAGAGGATCCAACTATTAGTCTCTCAGTATCGTGTCTTTCATTTCGAATTGTTTTATAATTTCTTAGTGCTATCATTATTGTCATTTCTTTATTGGACTGGTATTTATCTTTGTTGGACTTTCGATTGATTGCATTCATTTGATCGAGTTTATTATTTATTATTTATTGGGTGGATGTTATTAACTGCGTGGATGTGACATTTTTATTTTATTTCTGATGTTGCCAACCAAGTGAGGTGTTATTATATATTATTGAGATAGATATAGATAAGATTCAGATTGTCCATCGTATAGGGGAGATGTTGCCTAATTTTCCAACAAACATGGGCTCTGGGAGCATGACAAAAGTTGTCTTGAAGAGCTAGTCGAACCCTTCTTTTGTAAGGTCATCTAGGCGCCTGGATCCTTTTTAGGCACCTCAATCTGAATGAATCTGATCCAGATCCAGGCTTGTAGTAGCTTATCCACATCCATCTCCTCTCTCACTTCAAGGCACCTCAATTCCAGGTGCATCTATCACTTTGAGTTGCCTCAACTACAGCAGATAACAGTTTACTTGCCGAGGCTTTATCCATCCCTAGACGCCTCCATCCTTTGAGGTGCCTCAGTTCCAAGCTCCTAGAACATAAATTATATATATATATATATATATATATATATATATATATATATATATATATATATATATATTTCAACAATATTTAAGAGTTAATTTGACTTCATCTTCTCAACTTAAGACGAGGATTTGGTCATGGTATCAACATAGACATCTAAAATGACTCTAAGTTGGATCAAAGCCTAAGTCCTACTAGGACTCGTCTTCACTGGTTCTCTCTGTCCTCTAGTGACTTGCCTCCACTTACTAATTGTAGAACTACTTGACTTCTTGACCCATCAAGTCTTCCAGCCAGATGTCCCATCTGGACTTCAGCTAGTTGTCAGGTCCCGCGGATCCAACTAGACTTTCTGCCAAGTATCAACCTACCTGAACTTCAACCAATTGTCAAGTCTCATTAACCTAACTGAACTTCCTACCAGTTATCATGTCCTTCAGACCTAATTGGACTTTAGTCTGGTGTTAGGTTGTAAGTCTTTCAATCCTACACACTTGATAAACAAATTAAACAAATATAACATCTAACTTTAATCTTTTGTCATACATCAAAACCTGAGTTTGATTTTAGTTCAAACTGCACCAACACCATGTAACGCATATAACTCCTCAGAACATAGGAATTCTTGTTTCTTGGTAGCCCAATGCTCCTCATCCCCGGCCAGATAATCCTAGATTCCACCTCCTTGTTCTCTAGTTGGCTTTCTTGGGGCTACAATGTCACCTATAGTTCCAACTTTGAGGCTCCAAGGGCCACTAATTCAACTTTAACTGCACTATCTCTTCTTGGTAGCCTCCAGCTTGGTTCATTGAGTCTCAGCCACTACTTGATTGCTTTGGCATCATCCCTGGTGGCTCCCGGCTCCACCTTAATGGTCGCCGACTCAGTCCTATTCACCTCCAACTCGACCTTGGATGATTCTAACTCAGCCGTAGCTGCCTCCAACTTAGCCTTTTCGGCCTTGGAGGCAACCTTCAGCCTCTCCATAGTCTTCTGCTACTTCTTCCTCCTCGACTTTAGTTTTTTATTCTGAGCTTCCAGGGATTATACCTCCCTCTTCACTTTGTCTAGATCATAGTGCGCTAGGCGTTTCTCTGCTGTCTGGTTGGCTACGATTATCCTCAGTCGATCGATCTTTGCTTACACTGAGGCGGGGACTTGGTCGACGAGGGTTGGCTAAGCCTCCAACTCAACTAGTTGGTCTCGCATGGCTCGATGCTCACACTAGAACTCAGGAAATCATTGACTAAATGATATCAGGCTAACCCAATGTTGCAACATAAGTTAAAGGCATCAACACCATTAATCGGAAAGAGTGTTGGGATTGATCGGATGGCTAGAAGAGGTGAATAGTTTGTTGTCGATCTTCGATCGATTCTTTCTACAAGTGTTATCTTTGCACAAGCAGAAATAAAAATAAAATAATGAAATCGAGAATACAATGTTAGGATCGATTCCGTCCGCTAGAGGGGGGGTGAATAGCGATTTTTCGAACCCCTTCTTCCTACAAGATTGTTAGCGCAGCGGAAATACAAATAAAACAATAAATACAATGCTAACAAACCGTATTTAGTTGGTATCCACCCCGGCCGGGTGACTAATCCAACAATCCGTCGGTGGATCACTACTCGGATAACCTCCGGCTATCACGTGTCGCTCCTTGTGGGTGGAGAAACCTCGTCACAACACCTTGGACGCTTTGTGAATACAATAGACTACTAACACACTTTTCCCAAGTGAGTTTCGTCAAGAAACTCAACCACCACGACGTCCTCTTTAAATAGGACTCGGGGCTGATTTCTCGCTACCAGTCGACTGCCCCAAGGGCAGTCGACTGGTGCCAGCCAAATTCGACCGTTGACACTCCCAACGTTTGAATTTGCCAGCTCACCAGCCACCTACCAGTCGACTGCCCCCAGGGCAGTCGACTGGTCCCAGGCTGAGACCTTTTTGTGAGTTTCATCAGTCGACTGTCCCCAGGCCAGTCGACTGGTCTACTCACCCCCTTCCTGAGTACATTCCACTCCGCACTCAAACCCTCGCGACTCGACTGACTCCTCTTCAGCAGCCTCGACTGTTGCCTTCGCGCCCTCTTCATCTTCGGCTCCCGTCACTCCGATGCACGCAAGCCTCCAACTTGCCTCCATGTCATCCTTCACGCATGCCTCGAAGTCCACGCCCATCAGCTCATCGTCCCTGCTCACCAAGGTCCCTCGGATGCGCACGCAAGCCTCCAGCTTGCCTCCATGCCATCCTTCACCGTACCGAGACCGTCCAGTCAAGTCTATATGTGTAACCTGTACAACCTGCACACTCAACATACACATATAAGAACACAAGGGAAAACCTAACTTAAACCCTTTGCCTAAACATCAAAACCTATGGTCACTCCGGACCATCTTAGGGTCGATTGCTCCAACAATCTCCCCCTTTTTGATGTTTGGCAATCCGTTTAAGTTAGGAAAGCAAGATAGTAGTAAATAGCAAAAACCATGCTAAATGAATGCATATGCAATGCATAACTGGATCCTATCCCAAGGCATCCCACACCTAACCCTCCAAGTTAGGATTTTCAACACCTAGCTCTCCGAGCTAGGACTTTTACCACCTAACCCTCCAAGTTAGGATTTTCCAACACCTAGCCCTCCAAGCTAGGACTTTTCCCACCTAACCCTCCAAGTTAGGATTTTCTACCAAACCGGGCTTTTTAAAGCTTTTCCCAAGCTCCCCCTTACACTGGACTTACAAAGGCTTTTTAAGAACCTCTCCAAGGTTCCCCTTACGCCAAGAAGGGAGCAGCCCTTCTTACACTGGATTTACAAAGGCTTTTTAAGAACCTCTCCAAGGTTCCCCTTACGCCAAGAAGGGAGCAGCCATGCTCAGCCATGCTCCCCCTCAACCTAGGGTTTCTTTCTAGCAAAGGTATTGGTTTCCCACTTAAACACAATATTTCTCCCCCTTTGCCATACATCAAAAATACCCTAATAATTACCCAATTATTGGTTCTTTAAATTTCCAATGACCCTAAACACAGTGTACTAGACCCCCATACACTTGTTCCTTGTCACTTGGACCCCAAACCATCTGCTGATACCCAAATCAGCCTCTGGCAGTCGACTGCCCAAATGGGCAGTCGACTGATACTCTGATTTCAGTCTTTTCTGGCCATTTTCAGAAATGCGCCAGAAATTTCACAAATCTCCAAAAATTCTCAAATTTCGTGGAGAACTTTGTGGTACCCATACCTACTTGGGAAAAATACATCTACCCATATATCTATCACCATTCCCAAGTTTGACACAAAACTCAAACATTTCAAAATGAAAATCAAGGCAACTAGGAGGCAACCTCCCCCTTTACCCATGCCTTCTCCCAATTTTCATTTTTCCCAGGTCAAGTTCTACCCAACTTAACCTCCTAGACACCACGTTGAGTCATACACAACCCAACACCCGAGTTCTTCCCCCTTTGACACTCTTATAGCATTGCCCGAGGCAATCTTTCCCTAAGTGCCAAAAAGAACTCAACAAAAGTCTAAAAACTCTAAAGTTTGCAAGCACACTTGCTAGGATATACCCTATCCTAGAAAAATATGATATCATGGAAATATCAAGTGTGCTTGACTTTTGGTACACATCTAAGTTTCTTAAGGATTTTGCATTAAGTATCAACTTTTAAATTCATTTCTAATCCCATGTGTTTGTCAAATCTACCCATCATAATTCGACACATGGAATTGTCCTGAATGTTCCCTGTTTAACCTCTAAATCTTAGATACTTAGGGAAACTTTATCAATCTTCCTTGATTTTCAAAATATCAATAAATCCTTATTAACCCATGAGACAACACTTCATTTAAGGAATATGAGATCATAATTAAGACTTTAAATCCACAGCCATATCCTATAATCCAAATTTGTAATTTTGATTGTCCAATACACCTATTTTCATTTCAGCCTACAGACCAGTCGACTGCCCCTGTGGCAGTCGACTCCCAAAACTCACAGAATGTTTCTAGGCTCTTACCAGTTGACTGCCCCCAGGGCAGTCAACTGATACCTTAATTTCAGGTTTTCCAGCCCGACTTTCAAAAATGTCCTAAAAATTCTACAAATCTTCAAAAATTCTGAAATTTTGTGGGGAGATTTGTGAAGCCAATATCTACTTGGGAAAAATATGTTTCCAAATAAGTGTACTCCAAATCCCAAGATTGGCACGAAATCCTACTTCTTCTAAAAAGTATCAAATGAGCTCATCTTAAAAGTGCTAATTCTCACTTCTCTTCAATGCATCCACTTCTCCTTGATTACAACTCATTTATATCATTGAATTATATGGTGTTCCACCATTAAACCTCAATTTTATCAATTAACTCTCCTTTTTCATCTTTTTCCCCTTACATTCTCCTTTTAATGTGCCAAAATCTAGGATTAAGACTTACCTAATTCTTCCAACCCTTTTTGGCACATTAAATCTAATTTCCTAAGGGAGAAACTTTTGAGATCCATTTACCATGGACCCCAAAGGCTCCTAGAGCTCCCCCTTGAGCTCTTAGCCTTAGCCACCTCCCTAGGTGACTCCATCCACACTAGGCCACACCGGTGTGCCACCGGTGACTCTTGGCCTACAAACTCAATCCTCTTAACCTTAGACACCTTGTCTTTAGTTAAGTCATTTCTTTTTCCTTTAAATGACACCCCTTTGCCATTTTTGGACTCCCCCTTCTTGCCATAATCATATGTTACCCTAGCATATTTCTTTCCCTTGTCATGGGAGTTCTTAGACCGGTATCCCAACCCCGATCTATCATTGGTGCGGTTTAACCCACCCAACACCATATCTAAACCCTTAGATCTGATAGTGAATCTCTCTAGGGTTTTCTCTAACTTATCAAGCTTTTCCCTTAAAGCTTGATTTTCCCTTTCTAGGTTCCTAAACCTAGAATCCATATGTCCACTTTGGACATTCCTAGACCGACCCTCCTTTCTAGGCACATTCCTTCCCTTCTTGGGCTTAGTGCCTTGTTCCTTAGGTACAAAGGTCCTAGGTTGATCATGATGCATGCTTTTCCTAAGGTTATGATCTACCTTGTTAACCCTAGTCCTATCATTATATTTAAATCCGAAATTGTGCAGCATTAAGCAATTTTCATTAATCCTAGCATGCATGGATGTATAATTAATTCTATTTTTATCATGCATGGAGGAACTTGCATTAGAATTACATTTTGGCTTAAGGTTAGGAATTACCTTCCTTACCTTTGGAGTTCCTCCTTGATGTGGGCTTCTTCTCTTCTTCCTTTCTTCTTTCTCCCATCTCCTCAAGTGCTCTATTTTCTTTAGTTTACCTTTTCTAGGGCACTTGGTGTGGTAGTGCCCTAGCTCTCCACATGTGAAGCATCGAATCTTCTTTTTCTTTTCTTGGGCTTCTCCATTCCTACAATTCATGTTAGATTTAAATTGAATGGACCCGGGTTTAGAGAGTACCTCCTTCTTACCTTTCGGGCACTTGTCCTTGTAGTGCCCCTTTTCGTTGCATCCAAAGCATGTGATATGGTTCTTGGTCTTGGCTTTGGAGGAGGTTGGAGCTCTTTCTTGCTCCGGTATGGAAATGGATCTCTCCTCCCCCTCAATTCTTGAAATTGTTACTTCTTCTTCTTCTTCTCTAGATGAGGTGGAGGACCTCTCACTTTCTTCTTCCATTTCACTTGAGGAGGTAGATGATTCTTCTTCCTTTTTCTCCTCTTCTTGGGCTAGCTATTGAGTTTACCTCCTCGGCCTCTTCCACTAATTGATCTCGTGTAGGGTTTTTATGGATTTCTTCTACCTTTTTCCATAGATCATGTGCATTTTCATATGCTCCTACACCATTCAAAATATTAGTGGGCAAAATGTTAAGCAATATATCAATTACCTTTTTATTCGCCTTGGATTGATTTTCTTGTTCTTGATTCCAATATCTAGGTCTAAGCCTCTTTCCATGCTTATCCTTTGGAATCTCGAAGGGCTCTTCAAGCGCAATCCGAAAGTCCCACTCCATTCCGAACCACGTCTCCATCCGTGACTTCCAATACCCGAAATCGTCATGGTCGTAGGCCGGCGGAGTGTAGATGTTGTCCCCCAACTTATCTTCCATTTTCTTTTCCCTCTAGCGTGTGCTCTTCTTGGCGGTTAGTCCAATCACGAGCGGTCCTTTGCTCTGATACCAATTGTTAGGATCGATTCCGTCCGCTAGAGGGGGGGTGAATAGCGATTTTTCGAACCCCTTCTTCCTACAAGATTGTTAGCGCAGCGGAAATACAAATAAAACAATAAATACAATGCTAACAAACCGTATTTAGTTGGTATCCACCCCGGCCGGGTGACTAATCCAACAATCCGTCGGTGGATCACTCCCCGGATAACCTCCGGCTATCATGTGTCGCTCCTTGTGGGTGGAGAAACCTCGCCACAACACCTTGGACGCTTTGTGAATACAATAGACTACTAACACACTTTTCCCAAGTGAGTTTCGTCAAGAAACTCAACCACCACGACGTCCTCTTTAAATAGGACTCGGGGCTGATTTCTCGCTACCAGTCGACTGCCCCAAGGGCAGTCGACTGGTGCCAGCCAAATTCAAACGTTGGGAGTCGTTGACACTCCCAACGTTCGAATTTGCCAGCTCACCAGCCACCTACCAGTCGACTGCCCCCAGGGCAGTCGACTGGTCCCAGGCTGAGACCTTTCTGTGAGTTTCATCAGTCGGCTGTCCCCAGGCCAGTCGACTGGTCTACTCACCCACCTAAGGTCACCCTTCCTGAGTACATTCCACTCCGCACTCAAACCCTCACGAGACTCCTCTGCAGCAGCCTCGACTGTTGCCTTCGCGCCCTCTTCATCTTCGGCTCCCGTCCCTCCGATGCACGCAAGCCTCCAGCTTGCCTCCATGTCATCCTTCACGCATGCCTCGAAGTCCACGCCCATCAGCTCATCGTCCCTGCTCACCAAGGTCCCTCGGATGCGCACGCAAGCCTCCAGCTTGCCTCCATGCCATCCTTCACCGTACCGAGGCCGTCCAGTCAAGTCTATATGTGTAACCTGTACAACCTGCACACTCAACATACACATATAAGAACACAAGGGAAAACCTAACTTAAACCCTTTGCCCAAACATCAAAACCTATGGTCACTCCGGACCATCTTAGGGCCGATTGCTCCAACATACAAATGCTAACACTTATCGTTTATGTGGTTCGGAGATTCCTTGCTCCTACACCACGGCGTGTCCTTGAGGTGGACGATCCCTCAATCTATCAGTGGATTAGTCCACGGCAATCTCCGGCTAGAGCTTTCTCCTTCTCAGTGGAGAACAATCTCTCACAATGTCCTCTTCCTCTATACAAGATACAAGTTAGAGTTTCAGGAAGAGAGTAGACTTTGGAAGCTTTAAGCACGAAACAAAAAGGTTTACAATCACAACTTCGTAACTTCTTATACCCCAAAGCTTCCCTTTAAATAGTGGAAAGAGCTATTGACAAAACAGCTCATTCCCGACATCAGTCTAGTACTCTCTCAACCCCAATCGACTGATGCTCAGCCAACGACTAGCCAAACGGCTAGATTTCGTACAAGCCAGTCAACTGCCATTCAGACCAGTCGACTAATCTTGTTGTTCAAAACTCATAAAAAGATTAGTCGACTAGTGTCCCTACCAGTCAACTACTCTTATTACACACTTACACTCATCCTCTCCGGAGTCGCCTTTGAAGCTCTCATCCTTTGGCTCTTGTCCCTCGGATGCATCCAAGCCCTCAACTCGTCCCGATGTCATCCTTCACGAATGCCTTGAAATCTGCTTCCCTCGGCTCCACTCCGTTGCTCCTCGTCCGGTGGTCCCTCAGATGCACGATCCTTCACTGACTCAAGAACCCGAGCACCAGGATGGGATCTCCCACATGTGTTCCACTAAGTCCTACATGACTCAAATACACATCAAACCAATATGAAAACCTAACTTAATCATATTGGCATACACATCAAAATCAATGATTGTACCAATCAAACTTGGGTCGATTGCACTAACAATCTCTCCCTTTTTAATGTGTGACAATATGTTTAAGTTAGGCATAAACAACAATTTGAAAATTAACAACATAATATAAAATGAAGCATAAAAACATCCCAGCTCCCCCTTAATCTGTGCTCTATCACAATTTAGAAATTAACAGCATGTGTATATGATGTTATGTGCATTTTACTTGTATTTGGTGCATTTGTTTGAGCTATGATTATTGTACTTAATTGGCATGCATATACGGTTGTGATTTGTATTTATTATGATCTAGATCTGCTTAGTAGTACAAGTAACGTTACCGGTGTGTCGTGGGGATTCTGATCATGCACCAACAAGTTAACTTGATTTCTGATATGTATATTTATACTGTTGTTAAGTTTAGATTTTACTCTATTTTGGAGACTATATACTATTGTTTCTTTCTGCTTCATATGTCATATTTATTACCGTGTATTTATCTATCCTCTTACCCATAAAGTTCACCTAGACTCACCATCCCTTATTTTTATTTTTGTTTCAAGCAGTTAATAATTATGACTCGTGCTGCCAGGAGAGAATTCATCTGCTAGTCCCTAAGCGTCGGTAGTTGTTTCATATTTTTCTTTATTAAACATATATTTATTTCGCTAGACTTGTATTTATATCCGTGGGTTTTGAGTTGCGCATTGTACTTGTGAATTTATGTTTTCATACGGAGTCATGCACGTCTAGTAAGACGAGGTATATTTTACGGAGTTTATGTGTTATTTTTCTTCATTATTAATTGTGTTGTTGTGATATTTTTTCTATTTTTGATTGTGTTTATGTGTTATTTTTCTTCGTTATTAATTGTGTTGTTGTGACATTTTTTTCTATTTTTGATTGTGTTGTCAGCCTTGTTAGTTGTGCTATATCATGTGTGTGGAGTTGAATATGTATATAAGAATTAAATTGTCTATCATATTGGGAAGATATTATCTATTTTTGAGTAATTATGGATCCTGAAGGTGTGACAATATATCTATTGCATTTAAGAATTTTAAAAATAGCATTATTCAATAATTTATTTTTGAATATATATATATATATAAGGAAAAGAAAAAAAATGATGATAGCTAGTGATGAACAATTTCTAACTCCACTCAAACAGCCTACAATAATATTAATTAACTTGCCCATGGGACTACTATGTAACGGTAAGATATTACAATGTTTAATCAGATATTATTTAATTTTTAATTATTACATATTGTAGAATTGATTTTCCTCTAGAAGAATAATAGACCTAAAAATACAGGCGGTTGGATGTTGGACTGTTGGTATTATTCGATTTATCATGATGAAAAAATTCTTTAGGATTGGACCGACATTCAAAATTATTTATTTTAAAGAATTAAATACATGAATTATCCAAAATGATAATAATATTATTATTAATTAACTTATACTCTACCTAAGAAATAGGTATCACCATCCAAGATGGATGAATGGATGAATCGTGGTTCACTTGTTTAAATAATATTTTACTATATATCAATACTTTAATATTTTATGTATTATGTCTAAACCATAATTAAATCATGTTGAACTTTTCAATATAATATCGGTTGAATTTGAGTATTTTCTATATAATAATACTATTTGAGGTAAGATAATTTATTATCTAGAAAGTTGGATAAAATTAAGTTCTTTTGTTAAATATCGATAGTTTGAGAGCTAAAAAGGTTTTAAAACAAAAATTAAGGATCTTATTTGGAATAATCAAACTAGAGAAGTCTTTTGTAAAAATCCAAAACTATTAAAAAATCCTAAATTCCTCGTTAAATTCATTTCTCTTTCGTTTTCCTTTTCAATGCCGAACCCACCCCGTGCACGAGCGGTTCACGCATCGTCGCGCTGCCCTTGGCTTCCCCCTCTCCTCCTCCTCCTCCTTCTTCTTCTTGTTAAATATTGAAAATTCGAGGGCTTAAACACTAAAGCCCTCAATTAAGGATGGAGTGGGACTTATCCAAATTTAAAGGGTCTTTTTGCAAACACCAAAATCATTATAAACCCTAACATTTCCTCCCTAAAATCATTTCCTCTCCCCGTTTTCTCCCCCGACACCGGTTCCCCGAGCGAGAGACGCCGAACGCCGTCGCACTTTCTCTTCGCCGTCTTTATCTTCTCCTTCTTCCTCTCAGTCTTCTTCTTCTTATTCTTCTCCTTCTGCTCCTTCCTCCTCTTCGGCGCACACGAAGGAGACGTCGGGCGACTCTTCCCTCAACGAAAGCCCTCTCCCTTCTCTTCTCAAACGTGCGACGTTGACAACCCTCACCTTGCGATTTCTCCACACGATCTCCTCAGTTTTTTCTCCTTCCCTGGTCGTCCCACAAGAGTTGCTGAGCTCACCTTTATGGCGCGGCTTTATTGTCGACCACCACAAGGTACGGTGGAGTTGTTTCTTCCTCCATCTGGATTCGATCCTTGCCGTGAATGAAGAATAATCTGGGGCTAGTGCGTGTCATTTTTGTTGCTTGTTGAACTATAGGATGATTACAAGCAGATTGTTCATTTTACAG
Organism: Boesenbergia rotunda; assembly: GCA_024364735.1. Taxonomy (NCBI): domain Eukaryota; kingdom Viridiplantae; phylum Streptophyta; class Magnoliopsida; order Zingiberales; family Zingiberaceae; genus Boesenbergia; species Boesenbergia rotunda. The sequence continues at coordinate 135,632 of JAGFNQ010000107.1, read as the reverse complement.
ACATCAAAGAGTTTTATGCTATCTCTAGTGCCTCACTTTCTTATTGATTCGGTCGGGATGTTTCGCGACCCGGTCGGGCATCTTTGTGAGTCAGCCGGTTGGTTTTCTTTGCGCGAGCCGGGAGCCTGGTCAAATCAAGCCCGGCTGAAGGCAACTTGATGAGAATGACCCCGGCCCGTCGTGGTCGGGCAGCGCAGACTAAGAGTAAAAACCAGGGAGTGTCTGGTCTACCGCGGCCATCCGAGCACCTTCCTCGGGTCACACACCCAAGGCCGAGCGCTCGAGGTCGGGCCCTTGAGGTCGGACACTCGGGTCGCACACCCGAGGCCGAGCACTCGAGGTCGGGCCCTCGAGGTCGGACACGCGGGTCGCATACCCTATACCGAGCGCTCGAGACCGGGCATTCGGGGTCGGGCACTCGCGGTGCCCGGGTACCCCAGGTCGGATACTCCGACGCCGTCCCAAAGATTGAAGCGGATAGGTCCTCGTAATAAAAGAGCCACGTCTGCCGTGAGGATCCGCTAAATTCTTCATTAAGAGGAAAGGACCTCTGACATAATCATTACCTGACACAGCCGCCAAGCATTAATTAGGGTCGGAAGGGACAAATGTACAGATTGTCAGGCGGCTATGGCAGCCTCACCCTGCGACTGAAGTGGCCAGTAGCTCAGTCTGACCCCTGATCAACTCTTAATGAGATGTGACAGCTTACCTGACGGGAGATTTCTCCCCTCTATATAAACCCCACTTGAACTCCAGAGAAAGAGATTGCTGCCATTTTGCAACCACACCTCCACTTTGTGAGCTACAATTTGGTCCGAGTCGAGTGACTTAAGCCCGGCTCCTATTCAGCACGAACACGAGTCCGACCCCCGTGCTACAGTAGACCGGGTCGTCTTGGTCAGACCGAGTCATCCGAATGAGAATCGGTCTTCGCTTGTCGATAGGATCACTTATACATAATCAATTCTATATACCTTTCTTATAAGTGTTCTAGATCGTTTCCAACAAATGAATTAAAAATTATTAATTTACCTTGTATAAGTAGAGTGAATTGTATGCCAACGAATGTAGCTTTGCTATGACCATCATTGTATTATTTTGGATCGCTTTCAACTATGTAAAGAATGGTTAATATTAAATGCATGAGGCTGATGATTTGGGCAAGCTGTAGGAATTATGAGATTTAACGGTATTGGAGTTGGATGAGCTTGATGTCCTGTTGGAATTCGATATTGTTTTTGATTGTTAATTTTGGGGTTTTACTGTGGGATAATTTGATTTGGGTTAGGGATCGTTTAGTCCTATTACTGAATGTGGATTTGTGTTCTGAGTTGTAGAGGAACCATGTGATGACTTGAGTATTATTTATGTTATTAATTTGGAGATGTTGGTTGTTGTCCTGTGTTGCGTCGTGAACACTTGATTTAGTTCGGTAGCTAAGAGGTTCTAAATTCTTGGGAATGTATGTTGTAATTAGGATGTATCCTAATCGTATTTAGTATTTTATTTAGTTAATTTATTTAATTATATAAGTAGTTTAATTCTAATCTTGGTACAGGACCCTGATTGGATACAAGGTCTTGGACAGGAGATTTATTTGGACACGTTCTACATAAAAGATGGGTACTTCTCCTTTGTATTCTTGTAGTTTGATTAAATTAAATGCATGACTTTTTATGTCTACGTAGATCTGCTTGACCTTATTCTTTATTGTTTATTTTATGTCCGTACAGTCTCTCGTTGATTTTCTATTCTATAAAGTATCGCTCGTACGCGAATACATAGATGTTCATTAAACACCACTAGGATGGTTGGCATTAGAGATACCGTACCTAGTAGTGTAGTTGCATATTCATTGGTTTCTGATACTTGTTGCTTATATCGTTGCATCGTTGTTATTCGGTTGTTTGTGCATTTTGGTATCATGCACCATACCTCCATCGTTGCATACTGACGACTGTTGGGCTTCCATATGGTTAAGCCGTCGTCAGTCATTTAGTTGCTTCGCCACTCAACCTGTTAGTGAGAGCCCTAGAGCCAATCATATGATGATTACTTTTTGGACTCATTGTATCATATTCTTGTATATATATTTCTTATATATAAAGGCATTTCTTATGGTTATTGTACTTATGTGTATTGGTGCCAAATAACTTAGTATAATAACGTCCTTGAGTAGAAGGTTCTTATCTATATCAATCGATTAGTTGAATCGATAGTGAGATGATATAGAGAACACTACTCTTAATTATTCCTAGTCAAGTATTAACATTCAAGGACAATGTTAATGCATAGAGACTAGCATGTAGGTCAACATGATGACTTGATCTCACAAGTCATGGATATGAGATATCAAGTTGACACATGGGTATACATTAGAGAATGTATACTGAATGACCCGCCATGAGAAAGTATCATGGATCGTTATATGAGTGTCATATACTTTCTCATGTGACTATTAGTATGACTATAGTCCTAGACCTGAAGTTACCATAGTTCCCTACATAAGGAGTTACGTACTTTGGCTTCGTCAAACGTCACCCGTAACTGGGTGGACTATAAAGGCGATTACTGGGTTTGTAACAAATTATGCGGAGGGATGTGAGTAACGTAGATGGGATCTATCCCTCCTATATGACGGGAGTGATATCTTCGTTCTTGATAGAGTAAGACCACTAAGTGCATGGCCATGCCCAAATAAGGCAATATTAGATATTGAGCTTATTTGATTATAGTGAGTCTACTTAGAGATCAAGACATATAGATTGATTTGAGGATGACACGGTCTATGCCTCATGAAAGATCAATCTAGATATCGAGGATAGAAGGACGTTGTCACATATTGTGATGGTTACAATTATTAGTCACAATGGTGATGTTGGATCTCGACATTCTTGTAACTTGGGTAGCAATGATGTGTTGCTAGATACCTCTCATTGCTTATGTCCTTAAATAGGTTTAAGGGCATTGCCAACGTTACAAGAACCTATAGGGTCACACACATAGAGCAATAGATGGAGAATAAGTCCATATGATGGACCGAGAGTAATGAAGTCAAAGTTTGACTTTGGCTAAATATGGAAAGTCCATAAAAGGCAAGTTTGACTTGACTCAAGTTAGACAACTTGAGTTAGACTCGAGTTTGATCCAAGTGTTGGATGAATCTAATCATGGGAGAATAATGAAGTCAAAGTTTGACTTTGACTAAATATGGAAAGTCCATAAGAGGCAAGTTTGACTTGACTCAAGCCACATCACCTTGACTTGACCAAGTGATGACTTGGCATCATCATCAAGGCTAAGTAACCTCCCCATTTGAATTTTGAATTCAAATAGGGGGTTACCCAAGGTGGTGGCCGGCCACTCAAACACACAAAAGGAGTTTTTTTTTGTGTGTGTGTGTGATTCATTCTTCTCCTCACTTGGTTTTGTTTTGTTTTGCTCTCCCTCTCCTCTCATCTTGCCGAGACCCCAAGTAGTGCTAGCACACTTTTGGGCTCTTCTCTCCACTCTCTTGCTTGTGTGGATACTTCTAGAGGGTTGCTACTTTGCATCCTTGAGATCCGACACCAACCGAGGAGCGAGCGGGAATTGCGGGGCACGCATCGAAGGTAGTTTTCTCTTCTCTAATAGATCTAGGTTGTAGATCGGTTTTGAAGCATATAAACGAGCACTCGTAAAATTTTTGAAATGGTTTTCTTCGCTCGGATCCTTTCTATTGGGGCTTTCGGGGTTTCCGCGACGCGGAAAAGTGGTTTTCGCGGCCCGAAAAACCCTACAGTGGTATCAGAGCCACGAGCGAAGCTTGTGCTCGTTTTGGTTTTTATTTTTTTTGTATTAGATACAAAATTTAGATAATTTTATGCTTCTGTAATTTTTCTAAATTTTAGGATTTTTTGAGTATTTTTCCTCGTAGAGGCAAAGCGACGAGTGCGAAGCACTTGTAGACTTTGCCACCGAGAAAAACTTCTTCGAAACGGCAAGTTTCGCCCAAATGGATTTTGGGACAGCGGGTAAAGGCACTGTATAATCGCAAGAAGACACTCGTGAAGGTTATTTCACGAGTAGGGGCGCTGCCCCTAACCCTGCAAGGGGCCTTGTCTCGCGATTACGCCCAAAACCCACTTACCGGGACCGCCGCGGAGTTGTGACTCGAAAAATTCTAAAAATCAGTAGAAAAATTATATAAAATCTGTAAAATTACATAATTTTGAATTATGTACAGTAGTGTGATGGTCATGGCCCAAAACCCAATTTTTAATAAGATTAAAATTGTGTTGTAATTCATAATACGGCCTGCGCGCCGTTTTTGTACATGTGCGTGTTGTATTGTGTTTGCGACCTGCGTGTCGGCTTTTAATATTTTATTTCTGTTGTATTTCATATTTAGACTCGAATGTAACTCGAGTATAAAAATTTGTAATGTGCAAAAGTGAAGACGACGGAAATTCCGGAGAACTAGCCGACAACACCAAGACGGTCAAGAGGAAGCGCTTGGAGAAGCCGCTAGACCTAGGTTGACCATCGGATCCTCTCATTGGCTTGAGAGGGTCTTAGTAGGGCCATGACCAAGTCACTTATGTTTATTTTTATTATTGCTATGCTTGTGATGTATATGATGCATGATAATGTAGAATAGTAAAAATAAACTTAAGTGTATGAGATGCACAAGTAATGTGGGAACCACATTTTGATGTGCACTTAATACACATTTAGGATTAAATTAGATTTCATAAATGCCTAGATGTGATGCACATCCTCGATTAGATTAGATCTAAAATCGAATCAACTCGTAAACGCCTACCGGGCCCTGATATCCATCACTACCTCGATCATATGCGCTTGTCGATTTTGCCAAAGCAGAGCAACGCATTTAATCTTGGTAGGATGCGGAGGGACAACCTTGGTCCCGCCTATCACGGCTCGGGTTAGATCGAGCTCAATCAGATTGAGTAACTAGTTAACTCAATTGGATCGAGTAACTAGTTAACTCAATTGGATCGAGTAAAGCTATAGGCATATTCCAATAGTTGGAAAGGGTAGGACAAAATCACCGTTTTAAATAGTCTTGAGCGATTTAGCCAAAGCTAACTCAAGATTATTCGTAAACGTTAAATCTTGATCCTATAAACAAGAGTTGCATAGAGATGTAATTGATAAATTAGTTATCTACCGATCATACTAAGTCTTGGGCGATTTAGCCAAAACTAACTCAAGGCATAGTATGATGTGGATCTTGTCCCACATAAATTATAGTAAATNCGAAAACCCTACAGTGGTATCAGAGCCACGAGCGAAGCTTGTGCTCGTTTTGGTTTTATTTTTTTTTGTATTAGATACAAAATTTAGATAATTTTATGCTTCTGTAATTTTTCTAAATTTAGGATTTTTGAGTATTTTTCCTCGTAGAGCAAGCGACGAGTGCGAAGCACTTGTAGACTTTGCCACCGAGAAAAACTTCTTCGAAACGGCAAGTTTCGCCCAAATGGATTTTGGGACAGCGGGTAAAGGCACTGTATAATCGCAAGAAGACACTCGTGAAGGTTATTTCACGAGTAGGGGCGCTGCCCCTAACCCTGCAAGGGGCCTTGTCTCGCGATTACGCCCAAAACCCACTTACCGGGACCGCGCGGAGTTGTGACTCGAAAAATTCTAAAAATCAGTAGAAAAATTATATAAAATCTGTAAAATTACATAATTTTGAATTATGTACAGTAGTGTGATGGTCATGGCCCAAAACCCAATTTTTAATAAGATTAAAATTGTGTTGTAATTCATAATACGGCCTGCGCGCCGTTTTGTACATGTGCGTGTTGTATTGTGTTTGCGACCTGCGTGTCGGCTTTTAATATTTTATTTCTGTTGTATTTCATATTTAGACTCGAATGTAACTCGAGTATAAAAATTTGTAATGTACAAAAGTGAAGACGACGGAAATTCCGGAGAACTAGCCGACAACACCAAGACGGTCAAGAGGAAGCGCTTGGAGAAGCCGCTAGACCTAGGTTGACCATCGGATCCTCTCATTGGCTTGAGAGGGTCTTAGTAGGGCCATGACCAAGTCACTTATGTTTATTTTTATTATTGCTATGCTTGTGATGTATATGATGCATGATAATGTAGAATAGTAAAAATAAACTTAAGTGTATGAGATGCACAAGTAATGTGGGAACCACATTTTGATGTGCACTTAATACACATTTAGGATTAAATTAGATTTCATAAATGCCTAGATGTGATGCACATCCTCGATTAGATTAGATCTAAAATCGAATCAACTCGTAAACGCCTACCGGGCCCTGATATCCATCACTACCTCGATCATATGCGCTTGTCGATTTTGCCAAAGCAGAGCAACGCATTTAATCTTGGTAGGATGCGGAGGGACAACCTTGGTCCCGCCTATCACGGCTCGGGTTAGATCGAGCTCAATCAGATTGAGTAACTAGTTAACTCAATTGGATCGAGTAACTAGTTAACTCAATTGGATCGAGTAAAGCTATAGGCATATTCCAATAGTTGGAAAGGGTAGGACAAAATCACCGTTTTAAATAGTCTTGAGCGATTTAGCCAAAGCTAACTCAAGATTATTCGTAAACGTTAAATCTTGATCCTATAAACAAGAGTTGCATAGAGATGTAATTGATAAATTAGTTATCTACCGATCATACTAAGTCTTGGGCGATTTAGCCAAAACTAACTCAAGGCATAGTATGATGTGGATCTTGTCCCACATAAATTATAGTAAATTGGTACGGATCTAGTAGTGTGGTTTGACCACTCCAATAACTTGATTCCACCAAAATTCATATAATTTAGTGGGAGCATCATTTAATTAAAGGCCTAATTAGATGATTACTAGAATATGATATTTATTCTCTGCATTTATCTGTTGTAGATTGCCATGTCTTCAAACGCGAATACTCTCTCTCTACGATCTGTCCTTGAGAAGGACAAGCTCACTGGAGCTAATTTCCTGGACTGGTACAGGAACTTGAGGATAGTCCTCAAACAGGAACGTAAGCTGTACGTTCTAGAGCAAGCAGTTCCTGAAGCACCACCACCATCAGCCATCCGTAGCGTTAGAGATGCTCATCAGAAGCATCAAGACGACGCGTTAGACGTGTCGTGCCTAATGCTATGCTGCATGTCCTTTGAGCTTCAGAAGCAACACGAGAACATGAATGCTTACGATATGATTGGCCACCTCAAACAATTATATCAAGGGCAGGCAAGGCATGAGCGGTTCGAAGTGACTCAGACCCTCTTTTCATGCAAGATGAAAGAGGAAATCCCAGTAGGAACTCACGTACTCAAGATGATTGGGTACGTCGAGAACCTCGATAGACTAGGGTTTCCCTTGGGCCAAGAGCTGGCTACCGACCTGATTTTGCAATCGTTGCCGCCAGGTTACCGTCAATTCGTCATGAATTACAACATAAACGAATTAGACAAACCACTTCCCAAGATACTCAACATGTTAAGAACTGCTGAGCCTAATCTCACCAAGCCTAGTACCGTCCTGATGGTACAGAAGGGCAAAGGCAAGGGTAAGTGGAAGCCCAAAGGTAAGGGTAAGACCCAAACCAAGGGCAAAGCCAGCTCTGCAGCACTTAAACCCAAGGGTGGGGTGCAGAAGGATGCCACCTGTTTCCATTGCGGTGAGAAAGGGCATTGGAAAAGAAACTGCAAGATCTACCTGGAGGATCTTAAGAAGAAGAGAAGTGAGCCTTCTACTTCAGGTATATATGTTATGAAGTCAACCTTTCTATTTCTACATCATGGGTATTAGATACTGGATGTGCTTCTCACATTTGTACCAATGTGCAGGGGCTGAGAAATAGCAGGGCATTGGCAAAGGGCGAGGTGGACCTACGAGTAGGCAATGGAGCACGAGTTGCTGCTGTTGCTGTAGGAACTTATTTTCTATCTCTGCCCTCTGGGCTTGTACTGGAACTAGATGATTGTTGTTATGTACCTGCACTTACTAAGAACATAATTTCTGTTTCTTGTCTAGACAAGAAAGGCTTCTCATTTATAATTAAGAACAAATGTTGTTCAGTCTATTTAAATGAAATGTTCTATTGTAGTGCAGATCTTATCAACGGACTCTACATTCTAGACTTAGAACGCCCTATCTATAATGTAAGTACCAAGAGGTTGAGATCAAATGAGTTGAACCCAACCTATCTCTGGCACTGTCGCTTAGGCCATATAAATGAGAGTCGCTTGTCCCAGCTCCATAAGGATGGATTGCTGGATTCATTTGTTTTTGAATCATATGAGACATGCGAGTCATGCCTTCTAGGCAAGATGACTAAGACTCCCTTTAGTGGACATAGCGAGAGGGCAACAGATTTGTTAGGACTCATACATTCTGATGTATGTGGCCCTTTCAATGTTGCTGCTCGAGGTGGTTATAGATACTTCATCACATTTACTGATGATTTCAGTAGATATGGTTATGTGTACTTGATGACACATAAGTCCGAGTCCTTTGAAAAGTTCAAAGAATTCAGAAATGAAGTACAAAACCAACTCGGCAAGAGTATTAAAATACTTCGATCAGATCGAGGTGGAGAATACTTGAGCCATGAGTTTCGTGACTATTTAGCTGAGTGTGAGATTCTATCTCAACTCACTCCTCCTGGGACACCACAGTGGAATGGTGTATCCGAAAGGAGGAATCGTACCTTATTAGATATGATACGATCTATGATGAGTCACGCAGATCTTCCTATATCCTTTTGGGGATATGCTCAAGACACGGCAGCGTTCACACTTAACCGTGTTCCATCAAAGGCGGTCATGAAGACACCATATACGATATGGACTGGGAGGAGTCCCAAGATGTCTTTCATGAGGGTTTGGGGTTGTGAGGCTTACGTTAGACGTCAAGTCTCAGACAAACTGGGACCCAAGTCCGATAAGTGCTATTTCGTGGGATATCCCAAGGAAACTAAGGGATATTACTTCTACATTCCTAGTCAACACAAAGTGTTTGTTGCTAAGACTGGGGTCTTTCTAGAAAGGGACTTTGTTTCTAGAAAGACTAGTGGGAGTTCGTTTGATCTTGAAGAAGTTCAAGACAACGACCATAGCACTGAGCCCTTGGATACTGAACAGGAACCACAAGAAGTTGTGGATGAGATTGTTACACAAGAAGTTGTGGAACAACAACCTGTTCAGGTAGACCTACCTCTTCGCAAGTCTGATAGGGTACGTCGTCAGCCTGAGAGATATTCATTTCTCTTGCCTAACCATGATGACGTTATGATCATTGAGAATGAGCCTACCACCTATCAGGAAGCTGTGATGAGCCCAGATTCTGAGTCATGGCTGGAAGCCATGAGATCCGAAATGGAATCCATGTACACTAACCAAGTTTGGACCTTGGTTGATCCACCTGAAGGGGTCAAACCCATTGGGTGTAAGTGGGTCTTTAAGAGAAAGCCTAACATGGATGGACTTACTCATACCTATAAGGGTAGACTGGTAGCTAAAGGTTTCAAGCAAATTCATGGTATTGACTATGATGAAACTTTTTCTCCAGTAGCGATGTTTAAGTCCATTCGGATCATGCTTGCTATTGCAGCCTACCACGATTATGAGATCTGGCAGATGGATGTCAAGACAGCATTTCTGAATGGAAACCTCCTCGAGGATGTGTACATGACACAGCCTGAGGGTTTTGTAGATCCACAGCATACTGGCAGAGTATGCAAGCTGCATAGTGCCATTTATGGTCTAAAGCAAGCTTCTCGGAGCTAGAATCTTCGATTCGATGATGCGATCAAACAGTTTGGTTTCATCAAGAACGAAGATGAACCTTGTGTCTACAAGATGGTTAGTGGGAGCACAGTAGTCTTCCTAGTCTTGTATGTGGATGACATACTACTCATTGGGAACAACATCCCTTCGCTACAGTCTGTGAAGACTTGGTTGGGGACTTGTTTCGCAATGAAGGACTTAGGTGAAGCAGCCTGCATTCTAGGCATTAAGATCTATAGAGATAGATCTAAGAGATTGCTTGGCCTAAGTCAGAGTACATACATCGATACGGTATTACACCGTTTTGCCATGCAGAATTCCAAGAGAGGAATTCTGCCAATGTCACATGGTGTGAGTCTTTCGAAGACTCAGAGTCCCTCTTCTAGAGAGGAGAGAGACCGCATGGATAAGATCCCTTATGCTTCTGTCATAGGATCTATCATGTACGCCATGTTATGTACTCGTCCTGATGTCTCGTATGCTTTGAGCATGACGAGCAGGTACCAGTCAGATCCAGGTGAACGTCACTGGATAGCGGTCAAGAATATCCTTAAGTACTTGAGAAGGACTAAGGAATATTTTTTGATATTTGGAGGCGATGAGCATCTAGTTGTAAAGGGTTACACTGATGCCAGCTTCCAAACCGACCAGGATGATTACAGATCGCAGTCAGGGTTCGTGTTTTGCTTGAATGGCGGAGCTGTGAGCTGGAAGAGTTCGAAGCAGGACACAGTTGCAGATTCTACAACAGAAGCTGAGTATATTGCTGCATCAGAGGCAGCAAAGGAGGCAGTTTGGATCCGCAAGTTCATCACTGAGCTTGGGGTGGTTCCTAGCATATCTGATCCCGTAGAGCTCTATTGTGACAACAATGGAGCTATTGCGCAGGCTAAGGAACCTCGCTCACACCAGCGGACCAAACACATACTACGGCGATTCCATCTCATTCGATAGATCATCGATCGAGGAGATGTGAAGATTTGCAGAGTATCCACAGAGGCTAACGTCGCAGATCCCTTGACCAAGGCTTTGGCACAGATGAAGCATGATGGTCACACTAGGTCATTAGGTATTAGATACTACAGCGATTGGCACTAGTGCTAGTGGGAGATTGTTAGTGAGAGCCCTAGAGCCAATCATATGATGATTACTTTTTGGACTCATTGTATCATATTCTTGTATATATATTTCTTATATATAAAGGCATTTCTTATGGTTATTGTACTTATGTGTATTGGTGCCAAATAACTTACTATAATAACGTCCTTGAGTAGAAGGTTCTTATCTATATCAATCGATTAGTTGAATCGATAGTGAGATGATATAGAGAACACTACTCTTAATTATTCCTAGTCAAGTATTAACATTCAAGGACAATGTTAATGCATAGAGACTAGCATGTAGGTCAACATGATGACTTGATCTCACAAGTCATGGATATGAGATATCAAGTTGACACATGGGTATACATTAGAGAATGTATACTGAATGGCCTACCATGAGAAAGTATCATGGATCGTTATATGAGTGTCATATACTTTCTCATGTGACTATTAGTATGACTATAGTCCTAGACCTGAAGTTACCATAGTTCCCTACATAAGGAGGTACGTACTTTGGCTTCGTCAAACGTCACCCGTAACTGGGTGGACTATAAAGGCGATTACTGGGTTTGTAACAAATTATGCGGAGGGATGTGAGTAACGTAGATGGGATCTATCCCTCCTATATGACGGGAGTGATATCTTCGTTCTTGATAGAGTAAGACCACTAAGTGCATGGTCATGCCCAAATAAGGCAATATTAGATATTGAGCTTATTTGATTATAGTGAGTCTACTTAGAGATCAAGACATATAGATTGATTTGAGGATAACACGGTCTATGCCTCATGAAAGATCAATCTAGATATCGAGGATAGAAGGACGTTGTCACATATTGTGATGGTCACAATTATTAGTCACAATGGTGATGTTGGATCTCGACATTCTTGTAACTTGGGTAGCAATGATGTGTTGCTAGATACCTCTCATTGCTTATGTCCTTAAATAGGTTTAAGGGCATTGCCAACGTTACAAGAACCTATAGGGTCACACACATAGAGCAATAGATGGAGAATAAGTCCATATGATGGACCTAGAGTAATGAAGTCAAAGTTTGACTTTGGCGAAATATGGAAAGTCCATAAAAGGCAAGTTTGACTTGACTCAAATTAGACAACTTGAGTTGGACTCGAGTTTGATCCAAGTGTTGGATGAATCTAATCATGGGAGAATAATGAAGTCAAAGTTTGACTTTGGCTAAATATGGAAAGTCCATAAGAGGCAAGTTTGACTTGACTCAAGCCACATCACCTTGACTTGACAAAGTGATGACTTGGCATCATCATCAAGGCTAAGTAACCTCCCCATTTGAATTTTGAATTCAAATAGGGGGTTACCCAAGGTGGTGGCCGGCCACTTAATGGCCAATAATGGCCATTAAGTGGCTGGCCACTTAAACACACAAAAGGAATTTTTTTTTGTGTGTGTGTGATTCATTCTTCTCCTCACTTGGTTTTGTTTTGTTTTGCTCTCCCTCTCCTCTCATCTTGCCGAGACCCCAAGTAGTGCTAGCACACTTTTGGGCTCTTCTCTCCACTCTCTTGCTTGTGTGGATACTTCTAGAGGGTTGCTACTTTGCATCCTTGAGATCCGACACCAACCGAGGAGCGAGCGGGAATTGCGGGGCACGCATCGAAGGTAGTTTTCTCTTCTCTAATAGATCTAGGTTGTAGATCGGTTTTGAAGCATGTAAACGAGCACTCGTAAAATTTTTGAAATGGTTTTCTTCGCTCGGATCCTTTCTATTGGGGGTTTCGGGGTTTCCGCGACGCGGAAAAGCGGTTTTCGCGGCCCGAAAAACCCTACACAACCATATGTCGTGGTAGTTGCTAGAGTGCGAGCAGCTGTCCTGTTACGCCACACTCAACCACGCATGTACAGTGGATGTTGGAGTTATAGGCTAACAGTTGACACCCTCACCGTTGTTTCCGAGAGATATTAGAGCTGTTGGTGGCTCCCTATCTTGGGGTTTTGGAGTAGTTGGCTCCCCAGCTTCCTGTCCACTCAACCACATATATCAGTGGTATTCGTTGGAGTTCGTACAGTTGTCACAGCCCTACCCACTTGGCCACACAATGTGATGTGTTGGCGGCTTGACTGGCGTCAGGGGAGACACATGTCATTACATCATATGCATCTATTACATTTATGCATTTTCTTGTGTTTGTTACATTTATGAGCTATGATTACTGCATTTGGTTGACATGCATATATGTTTGATACTATGTTATCACGTATGTTATCACGTTGTTTTATACATGCTTAGATGTTCATCTACTTGCTAGAGACTATACACCGTTGTATTTGTTGCTTCATATATCTTTTGTTGTCATGCATTTGTCTACTCATATACCCGCAGAGTCCGCCTAAACTCACCACCGCCACCATCTACTTTTTAAGTAGCAGGTAGATGCATTACTTGGAGCCAGGAGAGGATCCAGTTGCTAGTCTAATTGTGTGAACTCGATTTCAAAGTTTGGTTTATTGTCTATTTTCTTTCTGCTTTTATCTCCTATATTGGTATTTATTTTTGTTGATCTGGTATCGTCTGAGAAATTTATGTTTATCTCTTATTGGGTTATTATGTTCATTTTTGGACTTATGTTGGAGTTTTTTTTGTATACAGACTTTCTGCTAGTTTTATTTCTGTTAAAAGATATTAACGGTTTATGATGTTTAAGCTTATTTTATGTTTATCATTCTTATTGATATAAACTGTGTGGTTGTGTATTTAATTTCCAGTTATGATGGTTGAGTCATCTTTTATGTGAGAGTTATATATTATTTGTCCCAACTTGTCCGCCGTACAGGGGAGATACTGCCCAATTTTCGAGCAAGCATGTGCCTCTGGGGGCGTGACACTTCTTCTTCTTCTTCTTCTTCTTCTTCTTCTTCGGCATGCACGAATGAGACGTTGAGTGCAACCCTTTCCCTCTGCGACACCACAACCTCTTCTCGATCGCTCTTTTCCTTGTCGAAAGCCATCGTCAGCTTTTCTCGTCTCTGGATCGCCTTGAGCACAAAAAGGCAGAGCCCTTCTAGCGATCAACCCGCGCAAGCAACTCCTCTTCAATCGATTGGAGCTCCGCGCCTTCGACGGATTTAATCTCCCGTCTCCACCTTCGTCCATGAGAAGGATGAAGACCTTTTGATCTTCAATAAGCTGGAATTGTTGGTTGGTTTCTTGAGGTTGTGATCTTCGAATTGGAGAGGTTGTTCCGGCCATCACGAGGTAAGGTTTCATCAGGTGGATTAGCTGTATAGAATGAAATTGGTTCGGGTTTTATTTGTTTGGGAATTGTTAGGTCTGCACAAAGGTTTATGATGAATTGATAGATGAATAATTACTCAGATTTTGGTTGTGAGTTTCTTTTTCCTTCTCCATCGTGAGCCCTATTTGTTGATTTTATTTGTGTTAAAAATCCTCACTGTGGAAAGGTGTGTGGTAGCATGTAATAGCATTTGAAAATTTTACTCAGTTAGACTTTGTGGTTGGGAGTCTGGCCATGAGCAAGAATGGTGTTGACATGGAGTTTTGAGTTGTAGAATTGAGGCTGTGAGTTGAAATTTGGACATGTTTTGGTGATAGCAAGTATGTTGGATACTTGGAGGTAGATGTGGTTCGTATTGGTTGATGGTTTTCCTTGGATACTCACTTAGTTAACCTTGTTTTCCCTTGCTGTCGTGGGACTAATGGGTTGTAAGTTGTACGTTCTTGCCAAGAGCCTTCATGCTTGTTTTAGAGATAATTAAATAGGTATTATAGTTAGGAAACTCTAATCTTGATACAAGACCTTGACCATTTACGCGTGTTCGGTCACGGAGGTTCTTTCAGACACGTTCTACAAATAAGGTGGGTACTTCTTTTATATTCTGTAGATTATTTATCTTAAATGCAAGTCTGTTTATGTCTGAGTAGGACTGCTTGACATTGTCCTTTGTTGTTTTTAATATCGTCCGTTGATATTTTTTTTGCTTGATCTTCGAACTAATTGTATTTTATATTCGTACAGTCTCATCGTTGATTTTCTATTTTGTAAAGTACCGCTTGTACATGAGTACTTAAAAATGAGAATTAAACACAGCTAGGGTTGGTTGGCATTAGAAATACCCTACCTAGTAGTTTAGTTGCAAGTTTAATGATTTTGATTTTTATTTATTGTATGGTTGCATCGTTGGTATTTTAGTTGATTGTGCATTTAGTATCATGCACCATATCTACACAGTTGCATGCTGATGAGTAGTGACTTCCATATGTTTAAACCGTCGTTAGTCATTTAGTTGCTCTGCCCACTTAACCACTCATCATGGTAATTGCTAGAGTGCAAGCAGCTGTCCTGTTGCGTTACACTCGACCACATATACAGTGGATATTTGAGTTATAGGCAAACAGTTAATACCCTCTCCGTTGTTTTCGAAGGATAATAGAGTTGTTGGTGGCTCTCCCTTTTTTCTGAGATTTTTGGAGTAGTTGGCTCCCCAACATCATGTCCACTCAACCACATATACTAGTGGTATTCGTTGGAGTGCGTATAATTATCACAACCCTACCCACTCGGGCACACAGATGTGATGTGTTGGCGGCTTGACTGGTGTCAGGGATGACACATGTCATTGCATCATATGCATTTATTGCATTATGCATTTTTTTGTGTGTTGCATTTATATGAACTATGATTGCTGCATTTGGTTGGCATGCATGTTTGTTTTGATATTATATTATCACTCTATTTCGTATATGCTAATTACTATTCTATTTTCTAGAGACTGTATACTGTTGTTTCTTTTGCTTGTTATACCTTTTGTTATGTCATGTGTTTATCTACTCTTATACCCACAGAGTCCACCCGGACTTACCACCCCCACCATCTACTTTTGATTCAGGTAGTAGATAGATGTATTACTTTGAGCCAGGAGAGGATCCAGTTGTCATTCTCACAGTGTTGAGTCGGTTTAGAGTTTGATTTAGTGTCTACTTTATTTCCGCATTTAATTCCTAGACTGGTATTTATTTTATTCATCTAGTATCGTCTTAGCAGATGTATGTTTATATCTTGTTGGTCTAGTATGTTCGTTTTGGACTTACATTGGAGTTTTCTTTTGTATATAGACTCTCTCCTATTTTTATTTTTCTTAAAAATATTAACTGTGTGGTTGTGAATTTACTCTATTATTGTGATGTCAGCCGTGTGAGACTAAGCTATATTTTTGTGGAGTGTTTTATATAAATGTCCCAACTTATCCGCTGTACAGGGGAGATGTTGCTCGATTTTTGAGCAAGTATGAGTCTCTGGGAGTGTGAGATCTTTTCAAGAGTGTTATTATACGGATTCTATCCATTATGTAAGAATAGATGATGGTTAAAACGCAAATATTATCATCTTGAAGTTTGAGAGTTAAAATCTGACAAAGTCAATATGTCTGTCTTCTTCACGCGCTAGTCACAATATCTGGGCTAGTAACATTTATGATTTACTTCTTTTATATTAATTCTGAGATGAATTAATAGAAGCGGTGAGCGAGTCAACTTATACCACCTTTTATACGGATTCGAACCTTCAAATTTCGGTGCATGTAAGCCAGTCAAATTTAATCCTCACGACAACCAAGAAAGCAACCATTGAAATTTTGCACATTTAATTTCTTAGTGTCACAACTCATAATGAAAGAAATGGACAGCAATCTGCATGATATTTGTTTTTATTAATTTTCTAATCGAATCGGATGTGTGACAAATTGTTGGCTTATATCCACAATTCTCTCAGCCTCCGAATTATTGATTAGACTTCCGATTCTGTCATCAAATTTTTTAAATTTAAGGTGTTAAATTGAAATTGAATCTTTTATTATAAGTTGTAGCAACTCTAAAAGGCAATACGCAGTAGATTGCAGATGCAAGCAGTTCAAATCTTAATGCTTAAGCTTCCATCGAAAAGATGCAACTCTTTCTTTTTCAGTTGAGGGAAATAGTAACAATAACAACACTCTTCTTTCTTGTGGAGTCCTCATCTTCAGGTATATTTAAGAAAGAAATTTTAGTCTAGAATTAAAATATATATATATTTAACTTTATCAAATATTTAAAAGATCAAAATAGTCTCCTTTTTTATCTTTATCATCAAAGAAGCACATATTTTTTAAAACAGCATGTTATCTATAATTTTCTAACATACCTCTTTATATTATATTTCAGAGTTGTTTTACAATAAAAAAAGTCTTATGGTAGTGCTCTTTTGATCAAATTGAGTCAAAACAACTCTGAGCTAGGACTTGTTTAGACTAATTTTGATCAAAACTGAGTGTAAATTTTTTTTGATCAAAACATTTCTAAGGTATGCCAAAACAATTTCAAATTGGAGTTGTTTTGGTCAAAAAGTTCCAAACAGATATGGGTATATTGTTGGTATTTTCTTTTATAAGTGGAGCCTTCCTTTGATGATGATGAAGAAGAAGGACCAAAAAAAGGTGAAACGCTCGTCTCCAGTGTCCCCGCCAGTCCGCCCAGGATCAACACGGAGGAGGTAAATCACGGTTATCACTGGTGTGGTGAGGCGCCTGGGGTCGAGGGAATTAATGCTAGCAGACCAGGGTTTTATCCCCGTGCGCAACTGACGACCCTCGAACCTGAGACCTCGACCAAATCGGTCAGGCGTCTTACCATCCGATCCAGCCTGTGGGGGTGATGAAGAAGAAGAAGAAGAAGAAGAAGAAGAAGGAGGAGGAGGAGGAGGAGGAGGACGACTTATTATTATTATTATTATTATTTACTTTAAAATTTATGAATTTATTTTTTAAATTATCTCTTAACCTAACTTAACCTATAATAGCTCAAAGTGGCAGTCTACTAGTTAATTAGCTAAAACTAATTTCGGTTCGTTGCATGATTGGACAATTAACTGATTGTCGATCGAAATCTTTTAGCCAAAACTACTTGACAGTCATAAAGAATACAAGGTTACAAATGAATGCGAATATATTTAGGAGAATAGTCATTTACATTGGATACAATTCTGATGTCTCTAGTGTTATATATTAAGAGAAGCCCGACAAATACAATGTTACTCATTTGAAATTTCAGTTGACGTTGACTAGCCAGCAAAGCTGATGTGGCGGATATGAAATTTGAAAAATAAAATTGTTTAGTAAATTTTAAAATATAAATGTTGGTTGCATCCTTCAATAAAATTTATTTATTTAATTATTTATGACTTTGGTACATGAGATACAGGAGATAAAATGACCCAGAGCAGCTCACTTGTCAATGGACAGACCTTGACATCCACAGGAGACGTGTTCCAGTTGGGCTTCTTCAATCTAGATAATAATAGTTCAGAGAACGGATACTTAGGAATCTGGTACCGTAATCTCACACCGCAACAAGGCACTGTAGTATGGATCGCCAATAGAAATAAGTCTGTCAACACATCCATGGCATCCTTCAACCTCACTTCCGAAGGAAATCTAATCTTATTTGAGGAAGACATAATTGTTTGGTCAACGGGAACGAAATCCACAGGACTCAATTCTACACGCTTGCAGCTTTTAGAATCTGGAAACCTCGTGCTGTGCGACAGCAACTCCATTCTATGGCAGAGCTTTGAGCGCAATAACGAAAGCGACATGTATCTCGTTGGCACGAAGTTCGGATTTGACAGCCGGACCAACACTTCATGGCGGCGAGTAGCATGGGAAAACTCCACGGATCCTTCTCCGGGAGACTACATCATGATGATTCGTGCTCTTCATATACCGGATGTGATCGCATTGAAGGGACCCGCCATATACTATCGCAGTGGCCCATGGAACGGATATGAGTTCGTCGGCCTTCCGTCGATGGCGAGCGGCTGGCAGTTAGCGAGCTCAGCAAGGTTCACGTTTGTTTCCAACGAGAATGAGACCTACTTTATGGTTAATTACACAACCTCACCGACGCCGGTGCTGTTACGGTCAGTGTTGTGGGCCAATGGATCCTTCCAGACTTCGTCTCTTGACAGGAGTGGCAAAGGACAGTGGCAACCTATTTGGTCGATTCCGGAGGATGACTGCGATACTTACAATCGCTGCGGCTGCAACAGCGTGTGCATCTGGAATTACTATACCGTCACCTGCAATTGCTTGGACGGGTTCATAAAGATTGTGGAGGATGGAAGCGAGGTCGGGTGCAAGAGGGAGAAGCCTTTCAATTGCTCGTCGAACCAGTTTTCCATGGTGCAGAAGGTGAAGGTGCCCGACACTGAGAACGCTACAGCGCGAGGAAACATCAGTCTCGATGAATGCAAGAATTTGTGCTTGAAGGATTGCTCCTGCGTGGCTATGCGGTGATCAGTGGGTCTTATGGATGCATAACTTGGCCTGGTGATCTGTTGGATCTCAGAATTTTTGTCGTTGGAAGAGAAGATTTGTACGTTCGGCTCGCAGGAGAATTAGACCACCCAAGTACGATTAATCCAACATCTATCTTTTTTTTCACTAATTTACCCATTAACTTGTTTATTCACTAACCCTTTAGCATTAGCAATATAATCAGTTTTTTTCCTTTTACAAGACAAATAAAATAATAATATGCTTATTATCTATCATTAACTCGTACCATGTTGCAATTTCTCTTTGAGACATCCAATGAAATTTGAATCTATTTTTCATGTTTGCATAGGAAAAAGCAACAGCACTCGAAGAAGAATTCTATTTATTGTCATTGCTATTACTGCAGCACTGTTGTTCCTTTGTGCCATTTTTATTTACCGTCAAAGAACAAAAGCGACGATACAAAGACAGAAACTACTTGCAGAAATATTCAGTATGGCTCCAAAACTATTATTATCTGATGCTTGAACATATATACCTGCTTATTATTTACTACGAAAAATATCTTTTGAACAGACCATAAAGATCAACATGAAATAAGAGGTGCAGAATCTCTATTCTTTGATCTGGAGGCTATCAGGATAGCTACGAACAACTTCTCTGATAGAAACAAGCTAGGAGAAGGAGGATTTGGGCCTGTTTATAAGGTCAATCCTAAGATTTGAGGAATGCTATATATAACTGTGGATGATTAATCTTCGACTTGATAAATGAGTAGTAATTCTGGTGACACTTGCAAATAGGGAACACTGGAGAACGGAGAGGAGGTAGCAGTAAAAAGACTTTCAAGAAGCTCAGGACAAGGACTAGATGAGTTGAAAAATGAAGTGTTTCTGGTTGCCAAACTTCGACACAGAAACCTAGTGACGCTGTTGGGCTGTTGCATAGAATCAGAGGAGAAACTACTCGTTTATAATTACCTTGCTAATACAAGTCTTGACAAGTTTTTGTTTGGTACAGATTCAATCTTCGTTTTTGCACGATAACATCCTCAATCCATGGAATTGATTATCAATTAGTTTGCTAATCTAATAGAGTACTTAATAGTGTGCTTGTTCAATTCCATTCATGAATATATATATGTTCTATGATTAGTTGTGTAAAAGATTACATGAATAGTTTAATCCTCTATTTCACACACCATGATCGTAAAAATTAGTAACTAAATATTACATATGTATGGTGCAGATAATTCAAAAAGAAAGCAAATGGATTGGGCAAGAAGATTTAAGATCATTGAGGGCATCAGTCGAGGACTTCTTTATCTTCATGAAGATTCACCACTGAAGATTATTCATCGGGACTTAAAAGCTAGTAACATCTTGTTAGATGTAAACATGGATCCCAAAATTTCAGATTTCGGTCTTGCAAAGCTTTTTGGTGTAGATGAAACGCAAGGAAATACTAAAAGAATTGCAGGAACATTGTATGCAAACAGTCTATTTTCATTGTTGACTAAATTTAATACTTCAAATGAACAGAAAGTTTTGAAAATAGAGAAAGTCTTAATGTGTTTTTCTTGTTAATGACAGTGGATATATGGCACCGGAATATGCCATTCATGGGCTCTTCTCAGTTAAATCAGATGTATATAGCTACGGGGTGTTAGTCTTGGAGATCTTAACTAGTCAAAAGAATAATGGTCACCGAGGATCCGAATATCCAATTGAACTTGTTACTCACGTAAGTATTAATCCTCCCTTTGATTGAGTTATAGAAAATTGTACACATTTATTCAAATGAAGTAAAACTCTTAGCTACGAATGCTATCATCTCACTTTAGGTGGTTTGGCGCCATTGGACCCAAGGAAGAGCCCTACAAGTGATTGATCAAGATCTAATTGAACAATGTCAAGCTCAACAAATATTAAGGTGCATACATATAGGGTTGCTATGCGTGCAAGAAGATCCAATTCAAAGACCCACCATGGCCAATGTTGTGCTTATGCTCAACAACCTCTTTGTCAACATTCCCACTCCTTCAGCACCAGCATTTCTCAGTATCTGTAATACCACCGGTGAACCAAATGACATTCCAAAGCGAGAGAACTCTAGCGGAAACAAGGGAATTCTAATGAAAATTTCTGAAAATGATGTTTCAATCTCTGCGTTGGAACCTAGATAGTAGGAAACTTCACTTTTTGATGCCTATATATATATATATATATATATAAACCAATATTATGTTTCAAGTTTATGCCTATCTATGTAAAGTTTAACTGCAGGCTTACCTTCAGGTTTATTCTAATTTGTATTAATTTGATCTAGTTTATGGAGTGATTGGTAGTTAAAAGGCCAGAAGAAACTATTTTGCTTGCTTAAACTAATTGTGGATCATTGGAAAAAAACAAATGTTATCATCCACATGCCTAGATTGCATCAGAATCCATCACAAGGACACATCAGTTAGCTAAGGAGTTGACCAAAGATATCCATAATGTTAAGGAATCAACCAATAAGAAGTATTAACCCTATTTTATAGATGATCTCCACTTCAAAGGCAGGATATTTGCATTCTGATTTCAACAAGGTCATCTCTGTAGGCGGAAAGCCACTTTGAAAGGCCTTCAATGAAGTGATCGACTGCCTTTAATTGAGTAATGAACTTGATTAACCATGAACAAGAATACTAGCTAGTTTTGCAGCTTTGACACGAGATTATCTGATCTATCCTTTGTTTAAAGTTCTGATAGCTGGATCATGCTGAACGATCAAGAACACCCCATAAGTCTAGTATTAGTCAACAACATAATCTCATAAGTCATGTTTTGTGATTTGGTTGTATGTGTTATGCTCCTAGAGACCCATGCTCACTGGAAAAATGAGCAACATCTCTCCTGTACGACGGACAATCTAAAACATTTATACATAACATGTCACACTCTCAGAGGCTTATGCTTGCTCGAAAATCGGATAACATCTTCCATGTACGGCGGATAAGTTGGGATATTTTATACATAACTCTCAACACATAAGATGACTCTGTCATCACAAATATAAAATAAACTCATAACCACGCAGTTAATATCTTTAAGAAAAATAAAAATAGCAAAGAGCCCATATACAAAAGAAAACTCCAATGTAAATCTAAAAACGAACATACCAGCCCAATACGGTATAAACAAAAATCCGCTAAGACAATACCAGATGAATAAAGTAAATACCAGTCTAGGAAACAAACGCGAAAATAAACTAGACACTGAAACAAACTCCAAACCGACTCAACACTGTGAGATTGACAACTGAATCCTCTCCTGGCTCCAGGTAATGCATCTATCTGCTACCTGAAACCCTAGTAGTGTTTAATGATTATTTCTAAGCACTCGCTTACAAGCGGTACTTTATGGATCAGGAAATCAACGGTGAGACTGTATGGACATAAATTTGAGTATCTGAAAGACCAAACAAAGAAAAGTATCGACGAATGAGGTTAAAGAACAAAGAATAAGATAAAACAGTCCTACTCAGAAACAAAACAGTCATGCATTTAAGTTTAATAATCTACAGATACAAAGGAGAAGTACCCGCCTTAATTGTAGATTGTCTTCGAAAGAACCCCGCGACCTTACACATGTAAATAGTCAAGATCCTGTATCAAGATTAGAGTTAAGTTATTTACATAATTAATAAAGTAGCTAAATTAATACTAAACTAGATTAGGAAAATTCTCCATTATTATAATTATTAAATTAATCCAAAATTAAATGGTTAACCCCTAGCCAACCAAATCATCGTGATTAGGCTTATCTCCAATTTAGCCTGAGACCAACCCAAAAGGTCACACTACCAAATTTAGACTCAATCCAATTAGCTAACCTAGTCTAATCCATTTATCCTCTTAATGAACTCATAGTAAATAACTTAATCCTCTTGCCTAACTCATAACAAAACACCACATATTCCAATCTAGAATACCCCATTATAATGGCTACTCATGGCAGCAATTGTAACAACCCAAACAACAATCCCAAAATGGAAACCACCATGTAAACAAACCACAACAACAAGCTGCTCTACACTGTTGAAATTTAAAAAAAAATAAATCTAAACATTCCCATATAATAATAAGAGCTCACGTTACTATCTATTGCAAACTTTTACTCATCCAAATAAAACCTAGAGCTGCAAAATAATGAAGTCCTCAGAACCACACCTGTAACGACTCGGCTCATCGACCTGACCCCTCGGCCCCTTGGGCAGCCAAATTCCATTTTTGGCGGCCCAACAACCTGGCCCCTTTGGTCGTCGACCGTCGGTCATGCCGTTACTCACTAGGTCTTCCCACCCCTGGCCAGTGGATTTTTGCCGTCCCCAGGATTCGAACTTTAGACCTCCAGGATAAGTACTAGAGTTTATGAATCCTGGTAGCCAATAAAAAGACACCTTTTTATTGTAGCAATCTCGGCCTCTCTGGTCGCCGCAGGCAACCCTCTAGGCCCGAGACCATACGGCCTTCCCACCCCTGGCAGTGGGTTTTTGTCTTCTCCAGATTCGAACCCTAGACCTCCAGGTCAAGTACAAAGATTCCTTGAATCTGGTAGCCAAGTAAGTTTAGAGTTCGAATCCTGGGGAAGGCAAAAATATACTTGTCACGCCCCCAGAGGCACATGCTTCCTCGAAAATCGGGCAACATCCCCCTGTACGGCGGACAATATGGGGCAAATGTACATACACTCTCCACCAATATTAGCTCAGCCACAAGCAGCTGGCATCACAATAATAAATAAAAGATGGCTCAGCCATCACAACTGTATATGAAACACAACCACGCAGTTTTATATCAACCAAAAGATAATGGGTGGTTCAACCACCTTAAATATAAAAGAAACTAAATCCAAAGAGATCTCAAACGTCTCCGATATCGACAAGCAAAACTGATAACAAATAAGAGGCGACTTTACCAAGTACTGAAAACACAACAACTATACCCAATACGGAAAAGTAACTCAACTCTGAAACAACTTCAAACCAAAATCACCCGGTGAAACTGAAGGACTGAGGGACTGGCGACTGGATCATCTCCTGGCTCCAAGCAATACCACTACCTGCTATCTGAAACAACAAAAAGGGAAGCAGGGGTGGTGAGTCCGGGCGGACTCTGCGGGTATATGAGTAGACAATAAGCATGGCATAAATAAGATAACGAAGTAGAGAATCAAAAGGTACAGTCCATATGAAATATCAGATTTACCTAATCATGCATAACCAATATAATACGACATGGTATAAAATCGAATAATAACTAAACAAGTATAGAATAACTCAACAATAATAATATCAAGATAGACATGCATGTCATACATATGCAACAATCATAGCTCATATAAGTGCATCAAACATAAGCAAATGCATAAAAGAAATACGTATGCACATGATGCAATGACATGTGTCACCCCTGACGCCAGTCAAGCCGTCAACACATCCCATCTGTGTGACCGAGTGGGTAGGGCTGTGACAACTGTACCACTCCAACAACAACAATAACCAACAATAACAATAATACCACATAAGGCGTGGTTGAGTGGACAGGATGCTGGGGAAATCTACACTCCGAACCCACGGTACATCGGGGGAGCTATCACATAATATCCCTCAAAAAACAAACAACAGTGAGGGTGAGCCACCAACGGCTCATCCCTCTAAAACAACGGTGAGGGTGTCACTGTCTGGCATGACAAGACAAACACTCGCACTCTAATAACTACCACGATAACAAGTGGTTGAGTGAACCGAGCAACAATATGACTAACGACGGCTTAACTAAATGTAAGCCTAACTGTCGTTAGTATGCAACGTGCAAGTATGGTGCATGATATACGATGCACGAACAACCGGAGAAACAGCGATGCAATAAAGTCCAACGAATACACGATGCATCAATACAATCAACCGGAAATCAAAACCAACGATTATGCACCTACACTACTAGGTAGGGTATTTCTAATGCCAAATAAACCTATCTATGTTTAATGGACTTCTAAGTACTCGCGTACAAGCGGTACTTTACAGAACAGAAAACCAATCGAGGACTGTACAGATACGAATTTAGGAATACTCAAAGATCAACGAAGAGTAAGTCTCAACGGCGATGTTTCAAATAACGACAAAGAACAAGGTCAAGCAACCTATCAGACATAATATAGCCATGCTTTAAGGTAAACGAAACTACTCGAGTACAAAGGAGAAATACCCGCCTTTATTATAGAAGTTCGTGAACGATAATCTTCCACGATCAACGGAACGTGTCCGAATCAAGGTCCTGTATCAAAGACTAAATTTAGCTATTTATAAATTAATAAATTAGCTAAATATAATACTAAATTAAGATTCATCCTAATTACAACATATACTTAAATAAATCCCAAATGAGGCCAATACCAACCCTTAAATTTTTCTACTGTAAACTTCCATTAATCACTCTTTAATCATGCATCCCATTAACTCAGTTAGCTGTCAGAAATGAAATACAAATCAAAGATTTACTCAAAAAGAGCTCCACGGCAACCTCACCCCAATTACAGTACCTACATCCCAAAACCATGAATCACATGCTCAAAGAAATAATAACAAGGCAATTAGAACATATACACCAAATTGCAACGAAACTCACAGCCTTAAACTCCAACTCATCACTGTGAATTCCAAATTCTAAAACATAGAGCTAATCACTTACAATACAAACCAACTTGAGATCTCACAGCCGAGAAAAAAAAACCCATAACAGAGCATGCTCGCTAATCTACCCATGCTAAGTACCTCTCATGATAGCAACCTCAGCAAAGCAACCTCAGCAATATAGAACAGATTAGAAGGGAGACTCATTACCATCTAACAACTCACAGCAACACATTCAGAGATCATAATCGACCGGAATAAACAAGATCAGAGGCTACACAAATTGGATCAAATTGGAACGAAACAAAAGAAAACTCCAACTAGTCAAGATAACTCCTTTACCTCCTTTAACACGCCGGCAGCCAATCCCTTGCTCGGATCAAGTCGGAAGGCGAAAGAATTAGGGCACGACAGAGGAATTAGGGCTCGGCGGCGTCGACTCCGTGTGCGCCGAAAAGGAGGGAAGTGGAGAAGAAGAACTGAGAGGAAGAACAAAGGCGAGGCGGCGGCGTCGCTGGTTGCGGCGCGTGCGGCTGCGGGTGTCGGCAGAGAGGTTCGGCGGAATTGGGGAGAAGGAACTGATCGAGATGATCAGTTATTTAGGTTTTAGGGGTTTAAATAAGGTTTGGCATTTTACAAATAAACCCAACAGTTTTTGAAAAAAATTACAACTAGGCCCCTTATTTTCGAAAAATTCAGTATTTAACATTCTCCCCCACTAACAAAACTTTGGTCCCCAAATTTAACTAACAAACCAAAACCAATACTAATCAACCACAACGTGTATCAACACCCTATATCAACAACGTAGAGATAATATGAATTCGAAATATAAACTAATCATACACACCTCAAGTAAATAGATGAGGATAACGAGCTCTGATCGTATCCTCGAGCTCCCAAGTAGCTTCCTCATCAGAATGGTGCTGCCAACCAACTTTAACCAACCGAACTGTCTTGTTCCTCAATCGATGCTCTTTGCGGTCCAGAATCCGCATAGGCACCTCCTCATAAGTCGCGTCCGGCTGAAGTGTGACCGGCACCTCCGATAACACATGTGTAGGATCCGGTACATATTTCCTCAGCATGGAAACATGGAACACATCGTGAACTCCAACCAATGACGGTGGTAACGCCAAACGATAAGCGACAGCTCCAATCCGCTCTAAAATCTGGAAAGGTCCAATGTAGCGGGGAGCTAGCTTACCTCTCAACCCAAACCTCTTCACCCCTTTCGTGGGTGATACTCGTAGGAATACGTGATCGCTGACGGAGAACTCCAAGGGTCTGCGTCTCCGATCTGCATAACTCTTCTGACGATCTTGAGCCTCTGACAGCCTACGTCTGATAACACGGACTAGCTCTGCGTCATGCTGAATACTCTGAGGACCTAGCAACTGAGATTCCCCAACCTCTACCCAAAGGGTGGGTGTCCTGCAAGCTTTACCATACAACGCCTCGAAAGGTGCCATCTGAATAGCCGAATGATAGCTATTATTATAAGCAAACTCAACCAAGTGCAGGTGATCCTCCCAGTTGCCTCCAAAGTCCATAACGCAAGACCTCAACAAATCCTCCAGTGTCTGAATGGTACGCTCAGACTGTCCGTCCGTCTGCGGATGAAAGGCTGTACTGAATCGAAGCTCGGTACCCATGGCCTGCTGCAAACTCTGCCAAAACCGCGAAGTGAAACGCGGGTCTCTATCTGATATGATGCTCAGAGGAACACCATGTAACCTGATAATCTCACGGCAGTACAACTCTGCAAGCTTGTCCAGAGAATCTGTCCTCTGAATTCCCAAGAAATGAGCAGATTTGGTTAATCGATCAACGATCACCCAAATCGCATCGTGTCTTCTACGAGACCTCGGTAGTCCAACAACGAAATCCATCGTGATATGCTCCCACTTCCACTCAGGAATAGGGATCTTCTGTAGTAATACAGCAGGTCTCTGATGCTCGGCCTTCACCTGCTGGCACACTAAACATCTAGCAACAAAATCTGCGATGTCTTTCTTCATACCATTCCACCAATAGGAACGTCTCAAATCTCGGTACATACGGGTTCCGCCAGGATGAATAGCAAACCGAGATCGATGAGCCTCCTGAAGCAACTCCTCCATAACCGAATGTGACTTAGGTACACACAATCTCCCTCGGAAATATAGAATACCCTCGTCATCACGTGTAAAGTCAGTCTGCTGCTCGGAGGCTATCCGGCTGCCTAAGGACTGCAGATGTTGATCACTAAGCTGAGCCTCTCTGATCTTCGTCCTGATCGAAGACTGAGCAACCATAGTCACCAACAACCCTTTCTCTGTTTGACCCTGCTCCTCCAGTCCCAACTCTGAGAAGCTCTGAACTAAATTGGTGACCATAACCCGGTGACAAGCCAGAACACTCCGGGATTTTCTGCTGAGTGCATCTGCAACCACATTAGCTTTCCCTGGATGGTAGTTAATGGTACAGTCATAATCCTTCAAGAATTCCATCCATCTTCTCTGACGAAGATTTAGCTCCTTCTGAGTGAATAAATACTTGAGGCTCTTGTGATCTGTGAAAATCTCAAACGTGACGCCATAGAGATGATGTCTCCATATCTTCAGGGCAAAAATAATGGCTGCAAACTCTAAGTCATGAATTGGATAATTCTTCTCATGCTCCTTCAGCTGACGAGAAGCATAAGAGACTACCCATCTATGCTGCATCAAAACTGCACCCAAACCCTGATGTGAAGCGTCAGTGTAGAGTACAAATCCGTCCTCGCCTGAAGGTAACACCAATACAGGTGCAGACACCAATCGTCGCTTGAGCTCCTAAAAACTAGTTACGCAAGCTTCTGTCCAAACAAATTTCACGCCTTTTCTGGTCAGACGTGTCAACGGTGAAGCGATGCTGGAAAACCCCTCAACAAATCGGCGATAATAACCAGCCAATCCGAGAAAACTGCGCACCTCCTGAACTGACTTAGGCTGTTCCCAACTGGTGACAGCCTCGATCTTCTGGGGATCTACGGATATACCTCTACTGGAAACAATGTGTCCAAGAAAACCCACAGAAGACAACCAGAAAGCACACTTGCTAAACTTTGCATACAACTGCTCCCGTCGGAGCGTCTCCAAAACGATACTAAGGTGGTGCGCATGTTCCTCCTCGGAACGGGAGTAAATCAGGATGTCGTCGATGAAAACAATAACGAACTGATCCAAATACTCCATAAAAACCCGATTCATCACATCCATAAATACTGCAGGAGCATTGGTAAGCCCAAATGGCATTACCAAAAACTCGTAATGACCGTACCGGGTGCGGAAAGCTGTCTTCTGAATATCTGAATCTCTGACCCTCAACTGATGATATCCGGACCGTAAGTCAATTTTAGAATACACTGAGGTATCCTTCAACTGATCAAACAAATCCTCTATACGAGGTAGGGGATACTTGTTCTTGATCGTCACGGCATTCAACTGTCTGTAGTCGATGCACAACCTCATAGAACCATCCTTCTTCTTGACGAACAACACTGGTGAACCCCATGGGGATACACTAGGACGAATAAATCCCCTGTCAAGCAACTCTTGAAGCTGGACCTTTAGCTCGTCCAACTCCTTAGGCGCCATACGATACGGAGCCTTTGATGCCGGCGCAGTCCCCGGAATCAACTCAATCACAAACTCAACTTGCCTTCTAGGAGGCAAACCAGGTAGCTCCTCTGGAAATACGTCTGGAAACTCTTGGACCACTGGAACATCCGAGAGTTGAGGGCTACTGCTACCATCAGTGCTGATCAATGATAATAGAAAACCCTAACATCCATGCGACATAAGCTTCTGAGCTTGAAGTGCAGAGATAATAGAAATCCCATCATCTCTGGTGCCAATGAATTTCCACGAGGGTTGGTTCGGAGGCCGAAACGTGACCACCCTCGCTTGGCAATCAACTGTGGCATGATAAGCCGCCAACGAGTCCATGCCCAGAATGATATCAAATTCTACCATCTCGAGAACTGACAAATCCACGGTGAGGGTATAATTGCCGAAGTCCAATGGACACGCTTTGACTTCCTGCGTGATATCTAATACCTCACCGGATGGTAGAGACACTGATAAACGTTGTGATCTAAAGGTAGGCAATCTACTAATTTTTCCCATAAATAGTCGTGATATGAAAGAATTAGAACTACCAGTATCAACAAGTAATTCAGCAGGAAATGCATAAACCGAAATCATACCACGAAAGACCGATCCATCGGCCCGCTATGCCTCCTCTCTGGTGACTGCATAAACTCGGCCTGTCTCTGTAGCCGAAGGTGGCAACGCTAAAATCGGCTGCGGCTGAGCAGATGAAGGTCCAGCAGTCTGATGGGGCTGATATCCAGAAGGCCCAACCGACTGCTGAGACTGATAACCAGAAGCTCCAGTCGACGGCTGATGCTGATAAACTGGAGGCTGATATGCTGGACGTGGCTGCTGATAATACGATCCTATCCCAGAATATTGAGACCCCACTGGTGAGGAGTACTCATGCCCATGCATACCGTACATCTGAACTGGTGGTGGAACTACCTGCTGAGGTCCTGTCTGCTGCGGTCGAAATGACGTATGAGTATAACGGCCGCCTCGATATGGCCTCTGCGGTCCTGACCGGCCACCCCGAGGAGTAAATGCTGGAGACTTATGTTGTGCCTTCAATGGACAGCCTCTACTCTCATGACCCGGAAGTTTACAATAATAACAGATAGGCTGCTCGTGGGGACAATCTGGTCTGCCGTGGTCTTTGGAACCACACTGAACACAATAATTCGCACGAGCAGTAAACCTCTGTGTCTGGTGAGAACCCTGCGACGATCCTGCTGAAAACTGTCCAAACTTCTGGGGTCGAGACTGAGGCACATGAGTCTCCTGCGTACTCTGACTCCTGCTATTGCGTTTCTGTCCAACTGTCTGCTGTCGCTGTGTCGCTGCTGAACTCTGGGCTGTCTGCTTCCCTTTGTTCTTATCACCATACAACTGATGCTGAATCATCTCAGCATGTAAAGCTCGATCCAACGCCTCTCGATATGAAGTAGGAATCCATCCAGACAAACGCGTTTGGATATATCCAGCTAAGCCCATCGTAAACTGTGTCGTCCACTCTGCCTCCGTAGCAACCAACTGAGGACAAAACTCTGCCAGGCGATTAAATTCCGCCTCATATTCCATAACTGAGCGGTCTCCCTGACGAAGAGTAAGAAACTCCTGCCGTCGTGCTGTACGAAACGCAGTAGGATAATACTTGCTCTCAAAAGCCTCGCGGAAAGAAACCCAAGAAATCGGTCGTCCACCAAAAAGAGTCTTCTGCATATTCCACCAGGTGACGGCCTGATTTCGAAGATGATACGTAGCTAACTCCACCTTATCTATGTCTGTGAGGTTCATATAGCTGAAGGTGTCCTCCAATGTCTCCAGCCAAGAACGAGCAGCATAGGGATCTGGTTCCCCATGGAACAGTGTGAAGCGACCTTTCACAGATGCTGCCAGCAACGGAATCCGAGCTCTATCCAACAGCCAACTCGCTTGGGCAGGGGGTACCCCTGATGGCACTCCAGGAACTGCCATTGATGGTACTGATGGACCTGCCTCTGATGGCCCCACTGGAACTGCTGTCGGATATACAGGAGATGGTACTCTCCGTGGTGGAGACCTCAGCTCACCTGAAGGGTCCTGGTGAGCTGATCT
Organism: Boesenbergia rotunda; assembly: GCA_024364735.1. Taxonomy (NCBI): domain Eukaryota; kingdom Viridiplantae; phylum Streptophyta; class Magnoliopsida; order Zingiberales; family Zingiberaceae; genus Boesenbergia; species Boesenbergia rotunda. The sequence continues at coordinate 104,060 of JAGFNQ010000107.1, read as the reverse complement.
CTGACCAGTCGGCTCCACTCTGGTGGGCCTATCACCCTCCTGATTCGTGTCTCCCTCGGCCTCCTCTAGCCTCCCCCGTGATCGTCGTCCACGACCACGAGCACAGAGTGGAGATAACTCAATACGACGAGGCATATCTGTTAACAAAACCAACATACATTATTTAGATATATAATTAACCAAATATAAAACCAACTTACTTCTTGTTTGCCGGGAGAGATCTCGTCGCTGCCAAGTCCCATTACAACTATAACTAGAAAAGGACTCCGAAAAATAAATCCATAAAATAACTCTGGAAAATAAATCCGTAAAATACAGATAGACCTCGTAAAACAAAACAACTTCGTAAACCCACAGACACCAAACATCGCGAAAACTTAGCTCTGATACCAAAAATTGTCATGCCCCCAGAGGCACATGCTTCCTCGAAAATCGGGCAGCATCTCCCCTGTACGGCGGACAATATGGGGCAAATGTACATACACTCTCCACCAATATTAGCTCAGCCACAAGCAGCTGGCATCACAATAATAAATAAAAGATGGCTCAGCCATCACAATTGTAATATGAAACACAACCACGCAGTTTTATATTAACCAAAAGATAACGGGTGGTTCAACCACCTTAAATATAAAAGAAACTAAATCCAAAGAGATCTCAAACGTCTCCGATATCGACAAGCAAAACTGATAACAAATAAGAGGCGACTTTACCAAGTACTGAAAACACAACAACTATACCCAATACGGAAAAGTAACTCAACTCTGAAACAACTTCAAACCAAAATCACCCGGTGAAACTGAAGGACTGAGGGACTGGCGACTGGATCATCTCCTGGCTCCAAGCAATACCACTACCTGCTATCTGAAACAACAAAAAGGGAAGCAGGGGTGGTGAGTCCGGGCGGACTCTGCGGGTATATGAGTAGACAATAAGCATGGCATAAATAAGATAACGAAGTAGAGAATCAAAAGGTACAGTCCATATGAAATATCAGATTTACCTAATCATGCATAACCAATATAATACGACATGGTATAAAACCGAATAATAACTAAACAAGTATAGAATAACTCAACAATAATAATATCAAGATAGACATGCATGTCATACATATGCAACAATCATAGCTCATATAAGTGCATCAAACACAAGCAAATGCATAAAAGAAATACGTATGCACATGATGCAATGACATGTGTCACCCCTGACGCCAGTCAAGCCGTCAACACATCCCATCTGTGTGACCGAGTGGGTAGGGCTGTGACAACTGTACCACTCCAACAACAACAATAACCAACAATAACAATAATACCACATAAGGCGTGGTTGAGTGGACAGGATGCTGGGGAAATCTACACTCCGAACCCACGGTACATCGGGGGGGGAGCTATCACATAATATCCCTCAAAAAACAAACAACAGTGAGGGTGAGCCACCAACGACTCATCCCTCTAAAACAACGGTGAGGGTGTCACTGTCTGGCATGACAGGACAAACACGCGCACTCTAATAACTACCACGATAACAAGTGGTTGAGTGAACCGAGCAACAATATGACTAACGACGGCTTAACTAAATGTAAGCCTAACTGTCGTTAGTATGCAACATGCAAGTATGGTGCATGATATACGATGCACGAACAACCGGAGAAACAGCGATGCAATAAAGTCCAACGAATACACGATGCATCAATACAATCAACCGGAAATCAAAACCAACGATTATGCACCTACACTACTAGGTAGGGTATTTCTAATGTCAAATAAACCTATCTGTGTTTAATGGACTTCTAAGTACTCGCGTACACGCGGTACTTTACAGAACAGAAAACCAATCGAGGACTGTACAGATACGAATTTAGGAATACTCAAAGATCAACGAAGAGTAAGTCTCAACGGCGATGTTTCAAATAACGACAAAGAACAAGGTCAAGCAACCTATCAGATATAATATAGCCATGCTTTAAGGTAAACGAAACTACTCGAGTACAAAGGAGAAATACCCGTCTTTATTATAGAAGTTCGTGAACGATAATCTTCCACGATCAACGGAACGTGTCCGAATCAAGGTCCTGTATCAAAGACTAAATTTAGCTATTTATAAATTAATAAATTAGCTAAATATAATACTAAATTAAGATTCATCCTAATTACAACATATACTTAAATAAATCCCAAATGAGGCCAATACCAACCCAACAACTTAAATTTTTCTACTGTAAACTTCCATTAATCACTCTTTAATCATGCATCCCATTAACTCAGTTAGCTGTCAGAAATGAAATACAGATCAAAGATTTACTCGAAAAGAGCTCCACGGCAACCTCACCCCAATTACAGTACCTACATCCCAAAACCATGGATCACATGCTCAAAGAAATAATAACAATGCAATTAGAACATATACACCAAATTGCAACGAAACTCACAGCCTTAAACTCCAACTCATCACTGTGAATTCCAAATTCTAAAACATAGAGCTAATCACTTACAATACAAACCAACTTGAGATCTCACAGCCGAGAAAAAAAAACCCATAACAGAGCATGCTCGCTAATCTACCCATGCTAAGTACCTCTCATGATAGCAACCTCAGCAAAGCAACCTCAGCAATATAGAACAGATTAGAAGGGAGACTCATTACCATCTAACAACTCACAGCAACACATTCAGAGAGCATAATCGACCGGAATAAACAAGATCAGAGGCTACACAAATTGGATCAAATTGGAACGAAACAAAAGAAAACTCCAACTAGTCAAGATAACTCCTTTACCTCCTTTAACACGCCGGCAGCCAATCCCTTGCTCGGATCAAGTCGGAAGGCGAAAGAATTAGGGCTCGACAGAGGAATTAGGGCTCGGCGGCGTCGACTCCGTGTGCGCCGAAAAGGAGGGAAGTGGAGAAGAAGAACTGAGAGGAAGAACAAAGGCGAGGCGGCGGCGTCGCTGGTTGCGGTGCGTGCGGCTGCGGGCGTCGGCCGAGAGGTTCGGCGGAATTGGGGAGAAGGAGATGATCAGTTATTTAGGTTTTAGGGGTTTAAATAAGGTTTGGCATTTTACAAATAAACCCAACAGTTTTTGAAGAAAATTACAACTAGGCCCCTTATTTTCGAAAAATTCAGTATTTAACAATACTGGCCAGAGGTGGGAAGACTTGTGAGTAACGACATGGTCGACGGTCGACGACCAAAGGGGCCAGGTTGTTGGGCCGCTAAAATGGAATTTGGTCGCCTAAGGGGCCGAGGGGTCAGGTCGACGGGCCGGGTCGTTACAATAAAAAGGCGCCTTTTTATTGTAACGACCTGGCCTCTCGACCCGACCCCTTGGCCCCTTGGTCGTCGATCATCGACCGTGCCATTACTCGCAAGTACTTCCCACCCCTGACCAGTGGATTTTTGCCTTCCCCAGGATTCAAACTCTAGACCTCCAGGCTAAATACTAGAGTTTATGAATCCTGATAGCCAAGTGAACCACGGGAAGTACTTGTGAGTAACGGCACGGTCGACGGTCGACGACCAAAGGGGCCAGGTTGTTGGGCCGCCAAAAATGAAATTTGGCCGCCCAAGGGCTGAGTGGTTGGGTCGACGGGCCGGGTCGTTACAACACCAATCTAAATCAACAAATAAACTTGGAGCATCCCCTTTGTAACTCACGGAAACCCAAGGTAAATTCAAAGATTTCCTCTACAACCAATTCAAATCCGAAAACTCAACCATCATAGTCACTCCAAACACAATCAAATCACAGACTAAAGAAAAGAAGCGACAACAATACAAAACACAATTCAAAGATTTCTTCACGGCAACAACAAGGTTCCACTGAAGCGAACCCAAAGCTCAATCCAAATTGACAAGAAAACCACAGACTAAAGATCAAATTTCCAAGACTGAATTCAAGCCTACCACCTCATGGTAAATAGCATTAACCCAAAAATCCAATAGTAAGTCCATTCACCTACTGGTTTATTTATCCAACAATAGAAACACTCTCATATAAACCTAAATTTAGATCACTTACCTGGCTGGTGGTCGGTGGTGGATTGGAAAAGGAGCGACAACGATCTTCTCTGGGGTGGTGTCTCACGGAAAGGAGAAGATCGCCAACGAACAAGGGTACCGGCGCATAAAGGAAAAGGGAGTAGGGAGGGATCGTCGATGTCGGTCGAGTGAGGAGGAGGAAGAAGGAGGTTGGGCATGGAGTCAAAGAATTGCTCGTGTGCGTGGGGTGTTGGCGTCGGGGAGAAACAAATGCAAAAGTCGGGAAAGGAAGGAAAACTTAGGACATTATATTACTATTGACATTTTGCAAAAAGGCTCTTCAAATCCCACTAATTCCAACCTCATCCCTAATTTTGGGTTTTACTCATTTAAGCCCTCCTAATTTTCGATATTTAATATTCTCTCCCACTAACAAAAATTTGATCAACAAATTTCACTAGTAAACCACCACAGATAAAGATTGAGTGTAAACCAACTATACACACCTCAAGTATACAGATGATGATAGCGAGCTTTGATCGTATCATCGAGCTCCCAAGTAACCTCCCCATCAGAATGGTGCTGCCAACTGTCTTTAACTAAGCGGATTATCTTGTTTTGTAATAGATGCTCCTTGTGCCCCAATATCCGCAAAGGTATCTCCTCGTAGGTCACGTCTGGCCAAAGTGTAATCGGCACCTCCGATAAGACATGAGTAGGATCAGGTACATATTTCCTCAGCATGGAAATATAGAATACATTGTGAACTCCAACGAGAGAAGCCAGTAAATCCAGACGATAAGCTACTACTCCAATCCGCTCCAAAATCTGAAATAGTCCAATGCAGCATGGAGCTAGCTTTTCTCTGAGATCGAACCTATTCACCCCTTTCGTGGGCAACACCCATAAGAACACGTGGTCACTCACAGAAAACTCCAAGGGTCTGTGTCTTCGATCCGCATAACTTTTCTAACGATCCTACGCCTATGACATCCTACGTCTGATAGTACGGACTAACTCTGCGTCACGCTGAATACTCTGAGATCCTAGCAACTGAGATTCCCCAATCTCCTCCTAAAGGGTGGGTGTCCTACAAGCTCTATCATATAACGCTTCAAAGGGTGCATCTGGATAGTCGAATGTTAGCTATTATTGTAGGCAAACTCAACTAAGTGCAGATGATCCTCCCATCTGCCTCCAAAGTCCATAACATAGGACCTCAACAAATCTTCTAGTGTTTGACTGGTACACTTTGATTGTGAATCTGTCTGTGGATGAAAAGTCGTACTGTACCGAAGCTCGGTACTCATGGCCTGCTACAAACTTTGCCAAAACCGTGAAGTGAAACGCCACTCTCTGTCTAATATGATGCTTAGAGGGATACCGTGTAATCTGATAATATCACGACAATATAGCTCTGCCAGCCTATCCAGTGAATTCGTCCTCCGAATCCCCAAGCAATGAGCAGATTTGGTTAATCGATCAACGATCACCCAAATCGAATCGTGTCCTCTCCGAGTCCTCGGTAATCCCACAACAAAGTCCATTGTGATATGCTTCCATTTTCACTCGGGAATAGGAATCTTCTGGAGTAATCCACTAGGTCTCTGATGCTCGGCCTACACCTGCTGGCACACTAGACATCTAGCTATAAAATTTGCGATGTCTTTCTTCATACCATTCTACCATTAGGAACGTCTCAAATCTCAGTACATAAGGTCCCGCTAGGATGTATCGTAAACCGAGATTGATGAGCCGCCTACAGCAACCCCTCCAAGACCGGATGTGAATCAGGTATGCACAATCACCCTCGGAAATATAGAATACCCTCGTCATCTCGTGTAAAGTCAGTTAGCTGCTCTGAGGCTATCCGACTTCCTAGGAACTACAGATGCTAATCACTGGCCTAAGCATCTCTAATCCTCGTCCTAATCGAAGAATGAGCAACCATCGTCACCAATAACCCTTTCTCCGTCTGACCCTGCGCCTCTAGTCCCAACTCTGAGAAGCTTTGAACAAAGTCTGTGACCATAACCCAATGGCAAGCCAGAACATTTCGAGATTTTCTACTCAATGCATCAACAACCATATTAGCTTTCCCTGGATGATAACTAATGGTGCAATCATAGTCATTCAAAAATTCCATCCATCTCCTCTGACAAAGATTCAACTCTTTCTGAGTGAATAGATACTTGAGGCTCTTGTAATCCGTGAAAATCTCAAACGTGACGCTGTACAGATGATGTTTCCATATCTTCAGGGCAAAAATAATGGCGGCAAGCTCTAAATCGTGGACTGGATAGTTCTTTTCATGCTACTTCAACTGACGAGAAGCTTAATAGACTACCCGTCCGTGCTGCATCAACACTGGGCCCAAATCCTGATGTGATGCATTATTGTATAGTACAAAACCATTCTCTCCCGAAGGTAGCACCAAAACAGACGCAGACACCAATCGCCGCTTCAGCTCTTGAAAATTAGTCTCGTAAGCCTCTGCCCAAACAAACTTTACGCCCTTTTTGGTCAGACGTATCAATGGTGTAGTGATAGTGCCCACAACCAGTGTCACAATGAGCCTCAAATTTGAATTTATAAATTGAAAACCCTTTAGCTCACAAAACTAAGTGTAGTATAGGGGCCTCAAGTCGTATTTTTCCAAGGACTAGCTAAGAATGCTTAACTCAAGTTTGAATTCATCATTTTCTATTTTGGGTTTTCCAGTGAAATGGGTATTTTTGCGATACTGAATGAAATTACAGTGGAAACAGAATAAACTCAGCTAATGCAGTAACTAATTCGAAATTTCAGAAACTACACTTATCCCTATTTGAAAACTAAGCAATTTGATTCGATACTATGAGATTGAAATTCAAGAACTAATATCAAATGCAGGAAATCTGTAACTAATTGCAGAATTGTGAAGTTTGTAACAAACCATGCTAAAGAAACTTGACTGAAGTGTAGTTGGATACAAACCGAAACGACTTAAGGAAATAAGAATTCAGAAACGAAATTTGCATAAATTAAACATCAGATCAGTCTCTTCACCAAGATTTCCTTCTTGCCGTCACACAAGAGCCAAGCTAGAAACCCTCTAGCTTAAAAACCAGCGAAGTAACAATTCCCTTGATTAGTTTGCATTGGCTTGGTGCGTATTGATCTTCCTGATTGGTCAAGCCGACCGATCAGGACTCCTTCTGATCAGATTGGAGACCGATCAGTAGTGTTTCTAGCCGATCACGTATCTAAGAACTCCACCGATCTCTTCCTTCTTGATTAGCTGGATGGCGAATTTGGCTCAGAAACCTTCAGAAGCCTTCAAAGAACTCCTTCGAATTCTTCGACAGCTCCGATCGAAGAAAAGCAGCGATCAAAAAGGAATCGATCAGTGAACACGGCTCCTCGGCGAGACCCTCACCTGAGCCCTTTCAGCGACGAGATTGAGTTGCAAACTTCACTGGAAATCCATCTCTATGATTCGAGATCTTGAGACGAGCTTTGATCTGATGTTGGTCGCGCGAAATCGGAGAAGAAAACAGAGAAAAACCAAGAACAGGGAAGAACTCGCGACGTCGAGAGCTGATGAGGAGTTTCTAATTTAATTAATTCCAATTAAAATTGAGCGGATGTGATCATCCTCGCTTAATCCAACGGTCAGATTATCTCAGATTGAAACCAAACTTCCCAGATCTCCATCAATGGTCAGGATCTTCTTCTCCTTAGCTTGGATCGATCAGATCTGCAACGGATGGCTCGGATTGCCCTTCCTTTTGAATGGACGACTTAGACTCCTCTCGAGCTTGATCCAACGGCTAGATAACTTCTGATTTGGATCAAAACTTCAGATCTTTATCTGTGGTCTTGATTTACTCTACCTTGAGCTCGGATTGGTCAGAAGATGATAGATGGCTCAGATCTCCCCATGTCTTGATTGGATGACCCAGATTTCTCCATCGCTTGATCCTCCTGATCCGAATCCAAGTCTGATCTAGGTCCGTGATCATTCGAAGCCTACAACATTATGTTCAAATTTTAATACCAAAACATCTCAAATATAAAAAGATTTGCATCCAAAGCTAAAATAGAAATAACTCATGAAACCTAGTGTAAATGCAAGATCAAGAATGTAAAAAGGATCAAAACATGGATTTCAGAGCCTAAATTAATTATCAAGATGGTAATTATCATGTAGCAATAGTAGAAAATCCCTCAACAAATCGTCAGTAATAACCAGTCAATCCCAGAAAACTGCACATCTCCTGAACTAACTTCGGCTGCTCCCAACTGGTGACAACCTCGATCTTCTGGGGATCTACGGAGATACCTCTATTGAAAACTACGTGTTCGAGAAAACCCACAGAGGACAACCAAAAAGCACAATTGCTAAATTTCACATACAACTGCTCCCGTCGGAGTGTCTCCAGGACGATGCGAAGATGGCCTACATGTTCCTCCTCAGAACAGGAGTAAACCAAGATGTCGTTGATAAAGACTTTGACGAATTGATTTAGATACTCTAACAATATCCGATTCATGAGATCCATAAACACTGCCGGAGCATTGGTAAGCCCAAATGACATCACTAAAAACTCCTAGTGTCTATATCGGGTATGGAACGCTGTCTTCTGAATATCTGAGTCTCTGACCATCAACTGATGATATCCAAAACGCAAATCAATCTTGGAATATACTGATATATCCTTCAACTTGTAAAATAAATTCTCAATCCATGGCAAAGGGTATTTGTTCTTAATGGTCATTGTATTCTGTTATCTGTAGTCGATGCACAATCTCAGAGAACCTTCCTTCTTCTTCACAAATAATACTGGAGATCCCCATGGTAAAATACTAGGACGAATGAATCCTCTATCAAGCAACTCCTTAAGCTGGACCATTAGGTTTCCAACACCTTAGGCGCTATATGATATGGAACCTTTGATGTCGGTGTTGTCCCCGGAATCAACTCGATCATGAACCTTTGATGTGCGTCAATGGAACAAACCAGCGTTGGTTTCTTGAAACGGGTGGCAAGGGAGGGTGGCAACTTCTGTGGTCGTTTCCGGAGGGCGACTACGATATGAACAATCTCTGCGGCCGCAACAGCATGTGCACCAAGACATACGATGGCGTCGACTGCCAGTGCTTGCAAGGGTTCATAAAGATTGCGGAGATCGGATGCCAGAGGGAGAAACCTTTGAATACCTCGTCAAACCAGTTTTTGAAGATGGCGAACGTGAAGGTGCCCGATACTGAGAATGCTACAGCACGAGGAAACATGAGTCCAGGTGACTGCATGAAATGGTGCTTGAAGAATTACTCATGCGTTGTATATGCGGTGATCAGTGGGTCTTATGGATGCATAACTTGGCCTGGTGATCTGTTGGATCTCAGAATTTTTGTCGTTGGAAGAGAAGATTTGTACGTTCGGCCTGATGAACCTTCCATATCTGGATTTCTGAAAACTCCATATGAATAGAGAGGTTAGAGGTAGGAGATGATGTTTTAGGTGTCCAAACATCTATATATTAGATATCACCAATGAAATAAGAGTAGTTTAGGTCCATCAGTGGGTTTTGACCAAAACCCACTGATGGACCTCCCATATCTGGATTTCTGAAAACTCCATATGAATAGAGAGGTTAGAGGTAGGAGATGATGTTTTAGGTGTCCAACCATCTATATATTAGATATCACCAATGAAATAGGAGTAGTTTAGGTCCATCAGTGGGTTTTGACCAAAACCCACTGATGGACCTCCCATATCTGGATTTCTGAAAACTCCATATGAATAGAGAGGTTAGAGGTAGGAGATGATGTTTTAGGTGTCCAACCATCTATATATTAGATATCACTAATGCAATAGGAGTAGTTTAGAAATATCAGTGGGTTTTGACCAAAACCCACTGATGGACCTACCATATCTGGATTTCTGAAAACTCCATATGAATAGAGAGATTAGAGGTAGGAGATGATGTTTTAGGTGTTCAACCATCTATATATTAGATATCACCAATGCAATAGGAGTAATTTAGAAATATCAGTGGGTTTTGACCAAAACCCACTGATAGACCTACCATATCTGGATTTCTGAAAACTCCATATGAATAGAGAGGGTAGAGGTAGGAGATGATGTTTTAGGTGTACAAATATCTATATATTAGATATTAGCAATGCAATAGGAGTAGTTTAGAAATATCAGTGGGTTTTGACCGCAAAACCTACTGATGGACATCACATCTATGTTCAGGCCCTCCTAGCGTGACTTCAGACTCTGCGTTTTAATCTAAAATTAAGTGTTTTGATAGGTTTTTTATATATTAATATATTTTTAAAATAGAAAAAAATTTTGAGTCCACGTCGGGCCTGAATCAAAAGATTTCAGGCCCAATGTGAGTCTGAAATAAAAAATTTTAGGCCCACGCTGGGCCTGAAATATTTTAATTTCAGGCCACGCTTCTTTTTTTTATTAATTTCAGCAACGTTTTTTTTTTCATTTTTTTATATATTAATATATTTATTAAATATTATTTAATATCTTAATTTCTATTAATCAAATATAAAAATCATTTATTTATATTTTTAAATCACATTGGATGAGATATTTTTTAACTGAAATATTTTTTTAATTTTTACCTTACATTTTTAGTGCTGATTCCATAATATATTATTTTAAAATAAAAGTCTGAAAAAGCATGTGCAGACGTCTCAAAATTTGTTACTGAGAGAGAGAAAGAGAAAGACAATAGTTAGAAGGAGGGGTGTAAGAGGAAGTTCACATAAAGGCCTGCGCCTTTTGGTAAAATAGAAACCATAATACGCGAATTGGTAATTTTCAATTCTTAGTTACGCTCTTTGGTAAATTGTCGTCACTTATTTGAATATAATTTTATCATAAGCAATAATTTTATATTTTTGTGATTTATGTTTAAATTATAAATGAAGCATGCTAAACTTGAACATCCTCTGACAATTGAAGACTTTTTTTTTCAGTGTTGACAATGAGGTATTCCCGCACTAAATTAGATGTGAAACTATTTCTTATTTGAGATAAGAGTGATAAATTAAACTTTTCCCAATAGTCACAATACACAGATTTGTCTAAATCTCAACCTATATTTTTTGACGAATCATCATCATTTTTACAACAATAGATCAAAATCTATCAAAAAAAAAAACTGATGAAAAACTACGGGAAACTTCAACCTAATGCTATAAAATTGACAAAACAAGTGTGGCTTTGATACCACTTGATGAAATAAAAATCGAAAGCATAGTATTCTAATATGTATGAATCCAAAATAGTTTCGTGCATTCAAGATCTAGTTTTATCAAATTTTATAGCGAATAAGCATAATAGCAAATTAAATGATGACACAATAAAATTAAACAGAACTTGATGGTAGACGAAGTGTCATCGCACTATCGCAGCGTCGGATCCAAAATTCCGAGATCCGGTAGAAAACACGAATAAATCTTTCGTTTGGTGCTATGTCGTATTCTTTTGTCAATGCATGAAAATCTGTCAGAATACTTAATTATACGGGATCCAACCCCATAAATAATAGTCGTCCAACCATCTAATATAACAGAATAATCCTACCCATGCAAATGCATATTCAATAATACAAATCAGTAATTAATAATAACTAGATTATTTAATAAATTTGTTTCATAAAAGCATCCGCATTCTCTATCTAAAATTTAAAATTTATAGTAGAAAAATTATTTTATTAAATTTGAATTTTTATTTTTCACTATACAATATAATTTTCTAATAATTTATCATGTATTTATTTTATTTAAAATTTAAAATGTAAATAATTTTTTTAAAGGAAATTTGATATGGATGTATTAAAATAATGTATTACAAAACAACATATCAAAATACAATTCAACATGGTAGCATAAATCCAAGCCACTCAAACAAGTTTTTGTAGACAACATCGCCACCGGCTGGACAACTAGCGACACTATCCTTGTATTTATGTCCTGATTACTTGGAGGCACGGATAAAATAAAGTAACGATTAGTTGGTGCACTTTTAGTTGTTTACTTATTTAAGACGAATAAATTTTAAATATGTCTGCTAATCAAATTTGATATGTTTTCTTGTCTACCCAAAATCGGATCAAGTTTTGTTAAATACCGAGTTTTAGGGGGCTAAATGGGGAAAAAATCGAAATATAAGGGCTTAGTTATAATTTTTCGGACTTGGAGGGTTTAATTGAAAAATATCAAAACAATAATAAAAACCCTAAATCCCTCTCCCCGATTCAGTTTCCTTCCCACCGCCTGCATGCCCTTCATCTCTGCCTGACGTCGCCGCAGTGGTTCCCAGCGAGCGAGCGCCGCCCTCTTCCATTTTTTCTCCTCCTTCTCTTTCGTTCTTGTATTCTTCCCCTTCGTGGCCTCCGGTGCGCACGAGCAGAGCGTCGCTGCCCTCACACGAGTCGCCAACCAGCCGCCGCCCTTGCGCGAAGCCCTAGCCAACACTGCGCCTCACGCCGCCTCTGCCTGCATCTGTGCCGCTCGACGCCGCCGCAACTTATCCTCGCTCGAAACCCTAGGCCGATGATCTAGGTAAGGATTCTTTTGGTGGATTGGCTGTGATAGAGTAAAATTGGTTTTGATATGAGAACAGTTTTGTATAGAAGAGTTGCTTTTTGATGTAGGATTGTAGATTTGGGGGTTTGCTTACTATTGGTTGTCGGTTTTGAATTTCTGGAGATGTCTCACATTTTAGCTTATGAATTTGATTTCCTGATGTTTGTTTTCCTTATTCTACCATGAGATTAATTTGGAGTTCTATCTAGTTCTTGGATCACTTTGAGTTTGATAGAATTAGGTTTTCGTTTGGATGGATGGTTGGCAGTGGTAATGTTGAATTGAAGTAGCTTGTGTTCTGTTTTGGTTGATGAAAGTTTGCGTTCAAGTCTTATTATGTGAGTATTGTAAGGTGCTGTGAGCTCCAATTGTGTTGAAGCAAACTCTCATTTGAATTGTGATTGGTGCTTTCCAAATACTTTGACCGTGAGTATTTTGATCATGGATTCGTCTTGATTAGGACAGAGTTGATATGTTATTTTTTGTTCTGGTCATGTTGGAAGCTCTGCATTCCAATTTGGAAATTTGGTTAAGAAAGACTCATGCTTATTTTAGAGTTAATTAAATAGGTATTATAGTTAGGATTTATCCTACTCATGTTTAATATTTCAGCTTTTTACCAAAGAGCGTACCCAAGAATTGGTATTTACCAAAAGGCGTACCATGGTTTCATTTTTACCAAAGGGCGCACTCATTTTAGTGAACATCCTCTTATACCCCTCCCGCTACTGACTTTCTCTTTCTATCTCTCAGTAACGAATTCCGAGACGTCTGAATATGCTTTTACAGATCTTTTATTTTAAAATAATATATTATGGAATCGGCTAAAAAACATAAAGTAAAAATCTAAAAAATATTTTAGTTAAAAAATATCTCATCCAACGTGATTTTCAAAATATAAATAGATAATTTTTTATATTTGATTAATATAAATTAATATTTTAAATAATATTTAATAAATATATTAATATATAAAAAAACTGAAATCTTTTGATTTCAGGCAGCGTGAGTCTGAAATTTTTTATTCAGGCCTGACGTGGACTCAATTTTTTTTCTATTTTAAAAATATATTAATATATAAAAAACCTATCAAAACATGTAATTTCATATTAAAACGCAGAGTCTGAAGTCATGCTAGGAGGGCCTGAACACAATCTTGGATAAATGTAAGTAAATTAAATAAAAATATCAATAGTTCTAGTTAGAGTTGAGCTAGGAGATTATATTTTTGGTGTCCAAACTTTTAATGATTATAAATTATGTTGCAATAGGAGATTTTTAGGTCTATCAGTGGGTTTTCACCAAAACCCACTGATGAGCCTAGAATATTTGGATTTCTCAAAATCCAATATCAATAGTTAGAGTTAAGCTAGGAGATGGTATTTTTGGTGTCCAAACTTCTAATGATTATAAATTATGTTGCAATAGGAGATTTTTAGGTCTATCAGTGAGTTTTCACCAAAACCCACTGATGGACCTAGGATATTTAGATTTCTCAAAATTCAATATCAATAGTTAGAGTTGAGCTAGGAGATGATATTTTTGGTGTCCAAATTTCTAATGATTATAAATTATGTTGCAATAGGAGTTTTCTAGAATGAATCAGTGGGTTTCGGTGAAAACTCACTGATAGACCTAGGATACTTGGATTTCTCCATACTTGATATCTCTATTTAGAATTTACTTAGGAGATGTTATTTCTGATGTGCAAACTTAGTACCAATAATTTTTAGTTATGTTCTCTAACCGTATCAGTTAGCACATAAAGATGTATAAATATGACTGCATCTTAGGCACAGTTAAAAGAGACATCTCTTTCAACATGATTTCAAAAATATAAATAGATAATTTTTTATATTTGATTAATCTAAATTAATATAATAAATAATATTATTAAATATATTAATATATAAAAACCTATCAAACCACGTAATTTCATATTCAAATACAGGGCTTGAAAACACGATAGGAGGACCTGTAGTCATCTAACTTCAGCCCCTGCGTGGGGGCCCAAGGGCACTGAAAATTCTTTTATTTAAAAATATTTTTTTAATATTTAATCATTATTTATTAAATTAATTATTTATTGGGTCTGAAGTTATTTGACTTCAGGCCCTCCTAGAATGACTTCAGGCCCTGCATTTGAATCTGAAATCACGTGTTTTGATAGGTTTTTTTATATATTACTATATTTATTAAATATTATTTATTATATTAATTTGGATTAATCAAATATAAAAAATTAGAGAACATAACTGATACGGTTATATTTATATATCTTTGTGTGCCAACTGATACGATTAGAGAACATGTTACTGTTGGAAACGAGATGGCTAGAGAGGGGGGGTGAATATAGCCAATCACTTTTTCTTAGCACTTAACAAGTTTTCTGTACTCAACTTATCAGTAGCACAGCGGAAGATGTAAAATAAAACGAAGCAGTGCAGTAAACGAAAACAGAAATGAAAGCAAACAAAGACAACTACCAAGATCGCTAACAAGAGGGTTTACAAGGTTCGGGGATAACTTGCCCCTACTCCTTGGCGTGCCCTTAAGGTGGGCGATCCCTTGATCGTCGGCAGATCAAGCCCTGGCTTTCACCGGATATAACGTAACCTCCTTCTCGGTGGAGAAACCTCTCCACAGCGTTTCAATCACAGATATAGTTTAAGCACAAAGAAACAACAAGAAGGATCTTACTCAAACACTTAGCAAGGACAAGAACACAGCAAGCTTCCCTGAGCTCTACCCAGTGGCGATCTCACGCAAGAACCCTTCTTCGTGTCTTCCCACTGTCGGACTCCAAGCTCCTTGTTCTCTCCTTCAAGCGCTCAAGTAATGGATGATTGCTTCTCGATCGATTGCTCAAAGTGATGAAAACTTCAAGAACACAGCAAGCAAGTTGTGGAGAACACAAGGCGCGGCAAGAACACTAGTTCACGAACTCTGCTTCCACGAAGCCAACTTCCGCCCTTTTGTTTCTCCACACAGCACCAGGTGACAACATCCTTCGTAGCCTCCAGCTACTTCACTGCCAACGCCAGCTACCATTGAGCCCTCTCTGGTCTTCCTGAGATCCCCTCAACCAAGCCCCAGTCTCGGCTCCAGTCTGCAGCTCGGCCGTTGCAACCTGAAATGGAGAATCGGACAAACCTGCTCCAAGGAAAGCCTTCATTGACCTCTCCTTGAGTGTTTGAATCCTCCCCTGTCACCTGCAGCTTAATCAGACTGTTAGAGCAGTAAATCATACAGTAAATCAAATATCAGAGGCAAACAGCAGCGAATCGGATACGATCAGATGCTCTGACCGTGTCTGACAGTGCAATTTGAATTAAAGTGATCGGTCACCGGACCGATCCAGGACTTGTGGATCGGTCACCAGACCGATCTACTGCTGTGCTGGGATTCCCAGCTCTTACGGCAACACAGCCTGATCGGTCACCGGACCGATCAGAGTGAAGCCTGATCGGTCACCAGACCGATCAGAGTCAAGCCTGATCAGTCACCCAGACCGATCAGGACAAATGAACAGTGATTTTTTAATCAGCTCCTAAGTCCCTGATCGGTCACCGGACCGTTCAGGACTTGATCAGCAGGGGAACTCACTCACTTCCCGCTCCCTGATCGGTCACCAGACCGATCAGGAGCAAGGGAGCAAGGAAGCAGCCTGCTCCCTGATCGGTCACCGGACCGATCAGAAGCCACACAGTAGGTTCCCAACCTCACTGTGCGCTCCCTGATCGGTCACCAGTCCGATCAGACATCGCTGGATCGGTCACCAGACCGATCCACGAAGGAGCAGCATTTCATCCAGGGACCGATCCAGGGACTCAACCCTAGCCCTCCAAGCTAGTGTTTCATCCACCTTAGCCCTCCAAGCCAAGGATTTTTCCATCTAACTCTCCAAGTTGGGAATTTGCACCTAACCCTCCATGTTAGGACTTTTCACCTAGCCCTCCAAGCTAGGACTTTTCACCTAGCCCTCCAAGCTAGGACTTTTCACCCAGCCCTTCCGAGTTAGAATATCATCCAACCTAGCCCTCCAAGCTAGGCACCTGACTCTCCAAGCTAGGACTTTTTCACCTAATTCTCCAGGATGGGAATTTGCACCTAACCCTCTAAGTTAGGACTTTTCACCTAGCCCTCCAAGCTAGGACTTTTCACCCAACCCTTCCGAATTAGGACTTTTCCAACACCTAGCCCTCCAAGCTAGGACTTTTCATACGTAACCCTCCAGGTTAGGATTTTCCAACACCTAGCCCTCCAGGCTAGGATTTTCCATATCATGCCTAATCCTCGATCAGGACTTAATCATAATCATCATAATCATAATCAACCTAAACTAAAATCGATGTCAACACCAAACAACAATCAGGGCCAGACTGCATCAACAATCTCCCCCTTTTTGTTGTTTGACAATCCGATTTTAAGTTTAGGTATTCTCAATCAATTGCTCAACTTTAGAACATAGGGGAATCCAGATCCTCCCCCTACAACATGATCATCCTAAACTTAACCAATCCACACTCTCCCCCTTTGTCGAACATCGAAAAGGGGCTAGAGGGGCTGTTAAGTTTTAAACAAACTCCCCCTCAACCCTAGGGGTATCCCAAATCAACAAAGATGTGATAGGTTGTTGGAAAACCATACGAACACATGTGAAAAAGATAGAGCAAGATATAACAATCACATGCATCATACGAACATGAAGTAGCAACTCACAAAGCATGTCATAACAGTCATATGTATCAAGTAGACATGGCATTATAAGCATGAACATGACAATGTAGCAAATATGCAGATCATAGTCATATAAACAACATGACATCAACAATAGACATACTAAGAGTAGATAAGCATGTGAGGCAAAGTCAGACAAGTCAAAGCATAAAATATCCAGACAAGTAGCAAGATGCAGGACACATGCATCAAGGGCAAGATACGTGTGGCACAAGGCCACAATAGTCAAGTCACAGGGCATACAGCCCAAAAGTCACATAAATCATCCATACAGACCACAGAGAAAGGTAAGAAACATCCAAGCTCAAACATCAGCGGGAGGGTCGTCATTGTCCACGAGATCATCCATCGTGGTATCAGTAGGAGCAAAAGACCCTGGTGCAGTACTCGATGAAGGTGCACCTCCTGGAAATGTGTGGCTGCGCCACTCATCATACCATGTCTGCTGGAGGGTACGGGTCCCCGAGACCTCAGTCTCGATCCTGGTCAGTCGGCAATCAAGGGAGCAAAAATCTGACCGAAACTCCTCGCAATCTGTCGCCCTCAACTGAACAAACTCCTGTACCGTCTGATCCAGCTCTGAGATCTGCCAGCGCAGATCTGGTTCCAGCTCGTCGTAGTCATCATCAGCAGCAGCGGCGGCTGGCGCCTGAACCTGTGGACCTCCCCTTGGTAACTCACCAAGAACCCTACCATCTTTCCAAACCAACATCCGATCGGGCCTCCAAACAATGATGCCGGACTTGGCGAATGCTCGCCGGCCAAGTCTACAATCCTGTCGGACCATAGGCATCGTCCGGCCCTTGGCGACATCAACACCAACTAACATGAGCCAGTCGATGATGACGTGACCAAAAGGCATGTAGACCGTGCGTCGGCTGGGCTCTCGATAAGATAAGATGGACTGGAAGATGCTCTCCATGATATCGAAGTCCAAACGGCGGTGCATGCCGTAGAGCATCAGACAGTGATAGGGTCGAATCTCAGCTAAAGGTTTGGAGGTGATTGGGAGGATACAATTCGTGATGATCTTGAATAATATGTAGCTAGTGGGAGAGAGACGTAAAACAGCAAATGTAGGAAAGTCAGGGCCCAGCTCATCAAGGCCGTCTGGGCGGGGATGACCGAAGAAATACTGATGTACCGAATCAGGGGTAAAATCTGCAAATGGTGCTAGTAGGGGATTAGGAAGTTTGGGATAGACCGAATACATGTTCGGTGATCGTCGACCACCGAGAAACTGTTAGTAATATGAGAGAAGTGTCCTAAGGCAATCGCCTTATGATTGTAATCAGTTACTTTAATAAATGAATATTCACTATTTGAGTGTACATGTTCATGTATTTGATTGAGATCTTGAACTCATTTACTGAATGTCCGCAATACAATTCACAGCATGAGAGAATTTGTGATGAATTCACAACTAGTGATTATCTCTACATATGCAATTGTGAAGTATTGAAATTGTCCCTAGTCGATGAATTGATAAACACGGACACTATCAATTCTGTTGAGACTAGCATGGGTTATTCTCTAATCAGCTGATTCTCACTGGCTGGTGACATTGGGATGTCCGGAGATAAACATGGATGCTAGTTAAGGGAACTAGTTCATTGGAGTGACTAGTTGTAAAACTTCATATGGTAATCTACTTATAGATATGTCAATGAAAGTTCTTATTGTAGCTTAAGTGCGATGTTCCTTTGACTTGCGGTGTTCAAGTCATCTTGGTCATGGAGACTTATACTTTGACATCTTAAGCAAGCATCTCTGAGGAGGTGTGGACCTAGGATGGTTGGGTATGAGCCGAAGTGCCCGAAGATGTTTGAACAGCCTACAAAGGATTCACCACTCCTTGCGAGGAGATGTATACCCAAGACCTATCGTCGGATTGTTACTCGAAGCCTCTGGCTAGAGCATCACATGTTACAAGTTTGAATCTCTAGGAAACATGAGAGTAATTAGAATCCATTGGACGAGAAAGACATTACTTGGGCTAGGTGTGACGTGGTCAGCCTAGTGGGGACTGACACACATAGACCGTGTCCTGAACCAAGTGGGTATAAGATGGTGAAGGGAATGGGGCACGATTCATTAGAGCTGCTGAAGGTTTCAGAATTATTTCTGAGGTGAACCGTTGATCTTTCGATTAATTGGGGGTCATGATGTACTACTAGGTGCCACTAATGATCGTTCTATAATTGGTTGATTATAGACGACCAACATAAATCGAAAGCCTATTTAGTCACACGCACTACGAGTAATCCGAGGGATTTAAAACTAGTTGAAAATTAGATTTTCCAATCAAGAGAAATAAGTCGAATCTGAATTTATCAGAGGCGCATCAGAAGCTTAAAATGGCTAAGTCTTTTGAAGGCTTATTGGACGAATTAAAAGAGTTTAATTTGTAATGGGTTTGTCTTGGTGTGGCCAGCCAAAGAGGGTGCCCACCCTCTTTGGTTTGGTCGGCCACAATAAAGGAGGGAAACCAATTTATTTGGTTTAAATTATAAAATAAATCAAGCACGATTTGTTTTATAAAATTATGGATAAATAAATTTATATAAAGAAATTTATATAAAGAGATTTATTTTCATGAAAATTAAAATAAATCTTGGATTGGTTTATTTTATAAAATCAATTATGAATTGATTTTTCCATGATAAGAAAAATTTATATAATAAATTTATTCTTTTTATGGAAATTAAAATGAACCATGGATTGGTTTATTTTATTTTATAAAATCAATTATGAATTGATTTTTCCATGATAAGAAAAATTTATATAATAAATTTATTCTTTTTATGGAAATTAAAATGAACCATAGATTGGTTTATTTTATTTTATAAAATCAATTATGAATTGATTTTTCCATGATAAGAAAAATTTATAATAAATTTTATTCCATAATAAAAGGGGAGACATGATTGTTTTTATTATAAATAGAGTTATAATAAAAACTTGGTATAACGGAATAATTCATAGAAAATTTATAAAGATAAATTTCTTATGAAAAATTCCGTTAAGAGGAGACTTGGCGATAAAGAGGCTACCATATAAAGGTGCATAGGCAAGGCTTGGAAATCAATTCAAGTGATCAAGGATTCTTGCCTTGCCTCTCTTCCTCTCCTTCTCTCCCTCTCCCTCTAGGGCCGGCGCCCTCTCCATCCCTCTAGGGCCGGCGCCACCTTCCCTTGCCGTGAGCCACCACCAAGACGAAGCGGGTCGCGACTCCTTCCTTCCTTCACGGAATCTTGATTCCGTTACTTGGTGTTTAGTTTCCATCTCTCTCTCTTGATATTCTAGTTGTGCCTTTGGAGAATCTAGTAGTTCTTGTCGGCATGAAACTCGTGGCTTTGCGAAGTCATCCCGAAGAGAACTCGGCGTGGACGCGAATAGAGGCGAAGCTTCCAACGGACGCTACGGTTGGATCTCGTCCCTTACTTCAAGTTACGCGAGGTATTGAGTAAATTAGTTTACTTTCTGCAAAATTTTAATTTATGATCATGTCACACATCATAAGGTTGCATGCTAGATACATGGTTAAAATAATTTGAGAAATTATTTATGCTAATTCTTCCGCTGCACGTAATTATTTTTTTTAAATTATGAACCCGTATCCATGTCAACATGCACCCGGTCCCAACAGAAACTCGGCAAGTATATCATAAGAAAAATTGAGAGTCCTTTTGGCGACTCGAGTAGTGAACTCGAAACCGGCTTGAGGACCCTGCTGAAGGTTATTGTAAAACTCCAAGACTAGGTCATAGTTGATGGTTCGCTCTAAGGAGAGAAGGAAACCAAGATTGTAATGCAGGACTATCTCCATGACTGATGGACAATACTCAGTCAGGAAGGGGACATCGATTGATCGGCAGGGTAGCATTTTGAAAGTCCTTGATTGGAAGGATTGCTCACAGGCGGCGTTTGGAAATCTAGAGCTCGAAGAGGGCTGTGGCCTCTTGGAGGGGGTAGAGGAAGAGGGGGCTTTCCCCTTGGAGCTGCCCTCTGCAGCCTCTTTGCCCTTGGAAGACTTTCTAACGAGTTGAATTGATCATACACAGATAATGTGAATCAATTGATCAAGATGGACATAAATTGAATCATAAATTCAAAGATTGATCATCAAAGGTAAGACCCAATCATAGGTAGACATTAGATCAAGATCAAAAGAAAAAAAATGAGATGAAAAATCGATTTGATCATTTGATGAGAAAGTGAGGTCACGGCAAATACAAGAGGGTCACGACAAATACAAGAGGGTTCCTCGAAGAAAGGTTCTAAGAGAAAGGCCAAAGAACAGAATAAAGGAAAGAAGAAAAAGGCCAAAAAGACTGAAAAGACACCAAAAGGCACTTGCCATCATTGTGGCAAGGAGGGTCACTGGCGAAGAAACTGCAAGGTTTATCTTGAGTCCTTGAAGAAGAAGGCATCCGATGCCCCATCCTCTTCAGGAATCTTCGTTATTGAATGCCACTCTATTTCCTCAAACACCTGGGTACTTGATACTGGGTGTAGCTCACATATATGTAATGACATACAGGGGCTAAGGAATAGAAGAAGA
The DNA here is from genome assembly GCA_024364735.1 of Boesenbergia rotunda. NCBI lineage: Eukaryota > Viridiplantae > Streptophyta > Magnoliopsida > Zingiberales > Zingiberaceae > Boesenbergia > Boesenbergia rotunda. The sequence continues at coordinate 82,171 of JAGFNQ010000107.1, read as the reverse complement.
CTCGTCAACGGAGAAGCAAATTTGCGAGTTGGAAATGGAGCAAAGATTGCTGCTGTTGCCATCGGAACATATTTGCTAAAGCTCCCTACTGGACGTGTCTTAGAATTGGATAATTGTTATTTTGTTCCTTCGTTAATAAAGAACATTGTATCTATTTCATGTTTGAATGAAAAGGGTTATCATTTAACTTTTAGTAACAATTGTTGTTACATAACTTTAAATGACGTTCTTTATGGGAATGGAACATTGTGCAATGGTATCTACACGTTAGATTTATCTGGTGACGTTTTCAATATCGAAGTTAGCAACAAACGTGCTAGAATAGATAATCGAATAGACTCCTACACGTGGCATTGTCGTCTTGGCCATGTAAGTAAGAAACGCATGACCAAATTACACCGATGTGGAATTTTGGAATCATTTGAACCCGGTTCATTTGATACATGCGAATCATGCTTAAAAGGCAAGATGGCCAAATTACCCTTTTCCAGAAAAGGTAATCCAGTGGGAGAATTGCTTGGTCTAATACATACTGATGTATGTGGACCAATGTCAACTCTTGCACAAGGAGGCTATAGCTACTTCATCACCTTTATCGATCATCACTCACGATTCGGGTATGTGTTCTTGATGAAACACAAATCTGAAGCTTTTGAGAAATTCAAAGAGTTCAGAAATGAAGTAGAGAAACAGCTTGGCAAAAGTATTAAGATACTTCGATCCGATCGGGGTGGTGAATACTTAAGTCAAGAGTTTCAAGATTATCTTAGGGACAATGGGATATTGTCCCAATGGACTCCGCCGTATACACCACAGCATAATGGTGTATCTGAGAGACGCAACCGAACCTTGATGGATATGGTTAGATCGATGATGAATCATGCAACTCTTCCAAAATCCTTTTGGGGCTATGCACTTAAGATAGCTGTTTACTTGCTAAACAGAGTCCCGACCAAGGTAGTCTCAACTACTCCATATGAGACATGGAATAGTAAGAAACCTCACTTAACTCACCTTAAGATATGGGGTTGTCCTGCTTATGTGAAGCGGACTGTATCAGACAAATTGGATGCAAAGTCTGATAAATGTCTATTTATTGGATACCCTAAGGAAACGAAAGGTTACCAATTCTATCATCCCTTGGAACAAAAGGTGTTTGTTTCAAGGCATGCTGTATTTCTGGAAAGGGAATTTCTTTTACAAGAAAACAGTGGGAGTGACATTGAACTTGATGAAGTTCAAGAAACTCCAATAGACATTACAGAGACACCTAGTCTAGACCCACAACCAACAACTCATGAGCTATCAGTTGAACCTAAAACAACACCACCTCTTCGAAGGTCTGATAGGACACGCAATATTCCAGAGAGATACGGTTTCTCATAAGTGAATCGAACGACGTGTTACTCATAAGCGATAACGAACCTATCAGTTATGAAGATGTTCTGAAAAGTTCAGAAAGGGACAAGTGGCTTGAAGCCATGAAGTCGGAAATGGATTCTATGTACGAAAATCAAGTATGGGACTTGGTTAACCCACCTGAAGGGATTAAGCCCATAGGGTGCAAGTGAGTTTTCAAGAAGAAAACCGACATGGAAGGTAATGTTGTTACCTTTAAGGCTAGATTAGTGGCAAAAGGATATCGTCAGAAACAAGGAATTGATTATGACGAAACCTATTCGCCAGTAGCTATGCTTAAATCCATTAGGATGCTCCTGGCCATAGCAGCTCATTATGATTATGAGATATGGCAAATGGATGTGAAAACAGCTTTCCTTAATGGAAACCTGCTTGAGGATGTATACATGATACAACCTGAAGGTTTCACATCGGTTGATAAAACCAAAATATGCAAGCTTCGGCGATCCATATATGGACTGAAGCAAGCATCCAGGAGCTGGAACATCCGTTTTGATGAGACAATCAAAGAGTTTGATTTCTCACAAAATCCAGACGAACCTTGTGTGTACAAGAAGGTTAGTGGGAGTGCAATCGTATTCCTAGTATTATATGTCGATGACATATTACTTATAGGAAACGATATATCAGTCTTGCAGTCAGTTAAAATTTGGTTGTCCAAAACTTTCTCCATGAAAGACCTGGGAGAAGCAACCTATATCCTTGGGATTAGAATCTATAGAGATAGATCAAAACGGTTGCTTGGTCTTTCGCAGTCTACATATATAGACCGAGTGCTAAAAAGGTTTAGCATGTCGGAATCCAAAAAAGGTTACCTTCCCATCAGGCATGGGATCAACCTTTCAAAGTCTATGTGTCCGCGCACTGAAGACGAGAGGATTTGCATGAATAAGATTCCTTATGCATCCGCGATAGGATCTATCATGTATGCTATGTTATGTACAAGGCCCGATGTATAGTATGCTCTGAGCGTCACAAGCAGATACCAGTCGGATCCAGGAATGGATCATTGGGCGGCTGTCAAGACAATCCTTAAGTACTTAAGAAGAACTAAGGATGTGTTCCTAATATATGGAGAAGGAGATATGGTAATACGTGGGTATACAGATGCCAGTTTCCAGACAGATAAGGATGATTCCAAATCTCAGTCTGGATACGTATTTACTTTGAATGGAGGCGCAATAAGTTGGAAGAGTTCCAAACAAGACACCGTAGCGGATTCTACCACGGAAGCGGAATATATCGCAGCTTCGGAAGCAGCAAAGGAAGCAGTCTGGATCAAGAAGTTCGTCTCCGAACTTGGTGTGGTTCCAACCATTGATGAAGCAGTGCCGGTTTACTGTGACAACAATGGAGCTATTGCACAAGCAAAGGAACCAAGGTCTCATCAGCGATCCAAACACGTGCTTCGCCGCTATCATCTGATCAGAGAGATTATAAGTAGGAATGATATACAAATTGAGAAAATTCCCACTGAAAGGAATTTAGCGGAACCTTTAACTAAGGTCTTGCCTCAAAGCAAGTTTGAGGGTCATGTTAGAGCCTGTGGTATTAGATACCGTAGCGATTGGCATTAGGCCAAGTGGGAGTTTGTTAGTAATATGAGAGAAGTGTCCTAAGGCAATCGCCTTATGATTGTAATCATTTACTTTAATAAATGAATATTCACTATTTGAGTGTACATGTTCATGTATTTGATTGAGATCTTGAACTCATTTACTGAATGTCCACAATACAATTCACAGCATGAGAGAATTTGTGATGAATTCACAACTAGTGATTATCTCTACATATGCAATTGTGAAGTATTGAAATTGTCCCTAGTCGATGAATTGATAAACACGGACACTATCAATTCTGTTGAGACTAGCATGGGTTATTCTCTAATCAGCTGATTCTCACTGGCTAGTGACATTGGGATGTTCGGAGATAAACATGGATGCTAGTTAAGGGAACTAGTTCATTGGAGTGACTAGCTGTAAAACTTCATATGGTAATCTACTTATAGATATGTCAATGAAAGTTCTTACTGCAGCTTAAGTGCGATGTTCCTTTGGCTTGCGGTGTTCAAGTCATCTTGGTCATGGAGACTTATACTTTGACATCTTAAGCAAGCATCTCTGAGGAGGTGTGGACCTAGGATGGTTGGGTATGAGCCGAAGTGCCCGAAGATGTTTGAACAGCCTACAAAGGATTCACCACTCCTTGCGAGGAGATGTATACCCAAGGCCTATAATCGGATTGTTACTCGAAGCCTCTGGCCAGAGCATCACATGTTCCGAGTTTGAATCTCTTGGAAATATGAGAGTAATTAGAATCCATTGGACGAGAAAGACATTACTTGGGCTAGGTGTGACGTGGTCAGCCTAGTGGGGACTGACACACATAGACCGTGTCCTGAACCAAGTGGGTATAAGATGGTGAAGGGAATGGGGCACGATTCATTAGAGCTGCTGAAGGGTTTCAGAATTATTTCTGAGGTGAACCGTTGATCTTTCGATTAATTGGGGGTCATGATGTACTACTAGGTGCCACTAATGATCATTCTATAATTGGTTGATTATAGACGACCAACATAAATCGAAAGCCTATTTAGTCACACGCACTACGAGTAATCCGAGGGATTTAAAACTAGTTGAAAATTGGATTTTCCAATAAGAGAAATAAGTCGAATCTGAATTTATCAGAGGCACATCGGAAGCTTAAAATGGCTAAGTCTTTTAAAGGCTTATTGGACGAATTAAAAGAGTTTAATTCGTAATGGGTTTGGCTTGGTGTGGCCGGCCAAAGAGGGTGCCCACCCTCTTTGGTTTGGCCGGCCACAATAAAGGAGGGAAACCAATTTATTTGGTTTAAATTATAAAATAAATCAAGCGCGATTTGTTTTATAAAATTATGGATAAATAAATTTATATAAAGAAATTTATATAAAGAAATTTATATAAAGAGATTTATTTTCATGGAAATTAAAATAAACCTTAGATTGGTTTATTTTATAAAATCAATTATGAATTGATTTTTCCATGATAAGAAAAATTTATATAATAAATTTATTCTTTTTATGGAAATTAAAATGGATTGGTTTATTTTATTTTATAAAATCAATTATGAATTGATTTTTCCATGATAAGAAAAATTTATATAATAAATTTATTCTTTTTATGGAAATTAAAATGAACCATGGATTGGTTTATTTTATTTTATAAAATCAATTATGAATTGATTTTTCCATGATAAGAAAAATTTATAATAAATTTTATTCCATAATAAAAGGGGAGACATGGTTGTTTTTATTATAAATAGAGTTATAATAAAAACTTGGTATAACGGAATAATTCATAGAAAATTTATAAAGATAAATTTCTTATGAAAAATTCCGTTAAGAGGAGACTTGGCGATAAAGAGGCTACTATATAAAGGTGCATAGGCAAGGCTTGGAAATCAATTCAAGTGATCAAGGATTCTTGCCTAGCCTCTCTTCCTCTCCTTCTCTCCCTCTCCCTCTAGGGCCGGCGCCCTCTCCATCCCTCTAGGCCCGGCGCCACCTTCCCTTGCCGTGAGCCAACACCAAGACGAAGCGGGTCGCGACTCCTTCCTTCCTTCACGGAATCTTGATTCCGTTACTTGGTGGTTAGTTTCCATCTCTCTCTCTTGATATTCTAGTTGTGCATTTGGAGAATCTAGTAGTTCTTGTCGGCACGAAACTCGTGGCTTTGCGAAGTCATCCCGAAGAGAACTCGGCGTGGACGCGAATAGAGGCGAAGCTTCCAAGGGACGCTACGGGTGGATCTCGTCCCTTACTTCAAGTTACGCGAGGTATTGAGTAAATTAGTTTACTTTCTGCAAAATTTTAATTTATGATCATGTCCACACATCATAAGGTTGCATGCTAGATACGTGGTTAAAATAATTTGAGAAATTATTTATGCTAATTCTTCCGCTGCACGTAATTATTTTTTTTTAAATTACGAACCTGTATCCATGTCAACATGCACCCGGTCCCAACAGAAATTCGGCAAGTATATCATAAGAAAAATTGAGAGTCCTTTTGGCGACTCGAGTAGTGAACTCGAAACCGGCTTGAGGACCCTGCTGAAGGTTATTGTAAAACTCCGAGACTAGGTCATAGTTGATGGTTCACTCTAAGGAGAGAAGGAAACCAAGATTGTAATGCAGGACTATCTCCATGACTGATGGACAATACTCAGTCAGGAAGGGGACATCGATTGATCGGCAGGGTAGCATTTTGAAAGTCCTTGATTGGAAGGATTGCTCACAGGCGGCGTTTGGAAATCTAGAGCTCGAAGAGGGCTGTGGCCTCTTGGAGGGGGTAGAGGAAGAGGGGGCTTTCCCCTTGGAGCTGCCCTCTGCAGCCTCTTTGCCCTTGGAAGACTTTCTAACGAGTTGAATTGATCATACACAGATAATGTGAATCAATTGATCAAGATGGACATAAATTGAATCATAAATTCAAAGATTGATCATCAAAGGTAAGACCCAATCATAGGTAGACATCAGATCAAGATCAAAAGAAAAAAAATGAGATGAAAAACGATTTGATCATTTGATGAGAAAGTGAGGTCACGGCAAATACAAGAGGGTCACGGCACCACACCAAGAACAACACCAAACCATGATTAGCTTCAAAACATAATTTTATGAACTGATTGGCAAGGAAAATCGAAGCCAAAAACTCACTTTGGTGCCATTGAAGAGATTCCTGAAGTTTTGAAGGGAAAAAGCTTGCGCAGAAGAAGCCTCGGCGCAAGAGAGAAGCGCAGAAGACTTGGAGCAACCCGCGAACTTGCAGAGAACAGGGAACTTCCGTAGAGACCTTCGCACAAACTCGCACGGAAAGGAAGGAGAAGAAGGCACTGGAGAGCTCTCGCACGAAGCAAAGGTGGCGCGAGTGGGAGGTTTCGGCGCTAGGGTTCGGAAGTGAAGGGTTTTGGGAGGAGTTAATCGGTTGGTGGATCAGTCCACCTACCAGATTTTAATGCACCTGAACGGATCACCGTTCGATCTGATAGCGCCCAGACCGATCAGGCTATAGCCTGATCAGACTGAACCGAGTCTGATCGGTAGGGTGACCGATCAGGCAAGCTCCTGATCGATCGGTTGATCGATCAGGGAGAGATCAGTAGACTCGGAAGGCTTAATGTGAGCCCCTGATCGGTCTGTGGACCGGTCTTAGCAGGGTGCTAGATCGGTCCGGGGACCGACCCAGGCTGGCTCAGTAAACTTGGTCAAAATTTCGGAAAGTCACTGCTTGCCTCGCTGATCAGTCTGTGGACCGATCACCAAAGGAAGGCGCCAGATCGGTCCGGAGACCAATCAACCCTATTCCTGATCGGTCCGGTGACCGATCAGGGTTCCTGATACTCCCTGATACGAACTGAAATGTTAAATTTCAGAATTTCTGAAACTTTCCAACGAGATCTGATGAAGTTTATCGAACTTGGATATGATCTCATGACTAAAATTGATCCCTGAACAAGGATCAAAAGTCTTTATAGGTTCAACAATCACTTTGATCCATCTAAATGGAGTCAAACTCAATCAACAATCATTCAAGCAATTTCAACTAAGTTTGTATCAAATCCAATATTCCAATCAAGTTTCCTTGATTGGAATGTCCAAGTATGATCATGGAGCCATATACACATATGTTATGCAATGGTTTTCCCCATACTTGGTCACCACAGTGATTATTATCTCGTCAACTTAATTTCTCAAGGAATGCATTGACATTATGAGAAATTTAGTTGAACCTAACATCTCACCCCATATCTAGCAAACAAAAACATTTTAGTAACCCTTATAGTTTGTGTGAGATGTCCCCAAAGTTACCCAATTGTTTTCCAACAATTTCGAAATAATCATGAAGGGTTTGAAATCCATTTGAAAATCATGAAGCGCGACACATTCCCAACTCCCGTCTTAGGAAACTAAACTCATTTTCAGGGAGTGGTTTAGTGAAAATGTCAGCTAGGTTTGATTTGGACTCTACATGAGAGAGTACAATATCTCCCCTAGCTACATGATCCCTAATGAAGTGGTGACGCACCTCAATATGTTTGGTCCTAGAATGATAGACTGGATTCTTGGTTAAGTTAATTGTGCTAATGTTGTCACATAACACTTGCACACCCTTGTAACTCAATCCATAGTCCTCTAGAGTGTGAATCATCCACAACAATTGTGATACACTCTCTCCCATGGCGATATATTCTGCCTCGGTCGTGGAGAGAGCAACACAATGTTGCTTCCGACTTGACCAACTTACTAAGGATGCACCTAAGAATTGGCAACCCCCACTTGTGCTCTTTCGGTCCAACTTACATCCAGCGTAGTCGGAATCCGTATAGCCAATTAAATCAAATGATTCGGTATGGGGGTACCATAGACCGACTCCAATTGTGCCTTTGAGATATCTCAAAATTCGCTTAACAACGATTAGGTGAGATTCTTGGCACAAACTTGATACCTAGCGCACATACCCACAGCAAATAGTATATCAGGTCGACTAGCCGTGAGGTATAGCAAGCTACCTATCATGCTTCGATATTGAGTCAAATCAAAAGGTTTACCACTTTCATCATTGTCTAATTTGGTGTTTGTAGCCATAGGAGTGGTTACCTCTTTTGAATCACTCATATTGAATTTTCGAAGCATTTCTTGTGTGTATTTCGATTGGTGCACATGGATCCCATCACGAGTTTGCTTGATTTCAAGTCCAAGGAAGAAAGTCAACTCTCCCACTAGACTCATCTCAAATTCATTTTCCATGTGTCCAATAAATTCATTCAAATAGCCCTTATTGTTTGAGCCACAAATTATATCATCGACATATACTTGGGCTACAAAAATATTGTCACCATCTCTTCGTAGAAATAGCATAGGGTCTATTTGGCCTCTAACGAAGCCCTTCTCAATTAGGAATGTCGACAACCGCTCATACCAAGCTCGGGGTGCTTGTTTAAGGCCATAAAGTGCCTTTTTGAGCTTGAACACGTGGTTTGGAAATTCGGTACTCTCAAACCCCGGAGGTTGTTCGACGTAGACCTCTTCTCTAATCAAACCATTCAGGAAGGCCGATTTGACGTCCATTTGATATAATTTGAAACCACGATGAGCTGCAAATGCAAGCATCAATCGGATGGACTCTAATCGTGCCACGGGAGCATAGGTCTCATCATAATCAAGGCCTTCAACTTGATTGTAGCCCTTGGCTACTAAGCGTGCATTGTTTCTAATGATTTCTCCCTTATGGTTCAATTTGTTTTTGAAGACCCATTTGGTTCCAATAATGGTCGTCTTCTTGGGTCTAGGGACTATGTCCCAAACTTGACTCCTCTCAAATTGACCTAGCTCATCTTGCATTGCAATGATCCAATCGGGATCATTTAATGCTTCATCAATTTTTCTAGGTTCAATTTCTGAAATTAGGGCAACTTCATTAGCCTCATTCCGGAAGAATGATCTAGTTCTAACCCCCTGATGGATGTCTCCAACAATTTGGTCTTGGGGATGACTAGAGGCTAATCTAGTTTGCCTAGGGGTTGGTGGTGCTTCTTGACCTGGTTCACTAGACACAAGTCCAGCCTCAGGATCCAGCTGATCAATGGGTTGTCTAGGTTCACCGTCATCAGACTCATCACCATCAACAACACTCGGAGTTTCATTCAAACTTAGTCTCCTAAGTTCGAGTTGAACTCCTTCTACATTTTCTGATTGTTCACTTGATTTTGGAATTTCTTCAAAAACCACATCAGATGACTCTTCAACTAATCTAGATTTCTTGTTGTAGACTCGGTAGGCTTTACTAACGAGGGAGTACCCGACTAGTATCCCTTCATCAGCCTTTGCCGTGAACTTCCCAAGGTGGTCCTTGGTGTTTAGGATGAACACCTTATAACCAAACACCCTAAGGTGTTTAACCGTAGGTGGTTTCCCAAACCAAAGTTCATGGGGAGTCTTTCCTAGAAACATATGAATGAGGACCCGGTTTTGCACATAGCAAGCTGTATTTACAGCTTCAGCCCACAAGTAACTCGGGAGTGAGTACTCATTAAGCATGCTTCGTGCAGCCTCTTGAAGAACACGGTTCTTCCTCTCTACAACACCATTTTGTTGTGGTGTTCTAGGAGTAGAGAACTCATGCTTATAACCTCTATCCTGACAAAATTCTAAAAACCTTTGATTTTGAAATTCACCTCCATGATCACTTCTAATTGTCTTAATAGTTGATGATTTTTCATTTTCAACTCTTCTACAAAAAGAAATGAAAATATCTAAGGTTTGGTCCTTATATTTTAAAAAGTAAGTCCATGTATATCTAGTGAAATCATCAATGATAACAAAGCAATATCTACTTCCATTCAATGATATGATGGTACTACAATCAAATAGATCCATATGAAGTAAATCTAATGCATTGGAAGTACTTACAGCGCTTTTACCTTTATGTGCAGATTTTGTTTGCTTACCCATTTGACATGCATCACAAAGTTTGTCTTTCTCATACTTGAAGCTTGGTAAGCCACGGACTAGTCCCTTGTTGGCCAACTTCCGGATGTTCTTCATGTTGACATGTGCTAACCTCCAGTGCCAAAGGATGGATTCTTCTTCTTTTGACATGAGACACTTAGCAAAAGCATTAGTAGCACTTTTAAATGAAACTTGATAAATATTGTCTACTCTTGCTCCTACTAGTACCGTGTCCAAGGTGTCATGTTGTCTAACTAGACATTGACTTGGTTGGAAGTCAATTGTGTAACCCGTGTCACACAATTGGCTCACACTTAGGAGATTAAATTTCATCCCCTTGACTAGAAGGACATTTGAAATTCTAAGACATTCGGATATTTGAATGTCTCCTATTCCTATGACCTTAAACTACCATTGTTACCAAATGATACATTACCTCTACTTTTCTTGTGAAGTGTGGTAAACAATGATCTATCCCCGGTCATGTGTTTGGAGCATCCACTATCAACGAACCAAGTTGATAGATGCTCCCCCTCAATCATAACCTACACAATTCGAAAAATAGAAGTTTTAGGTACCCAAACCTTGGGACCTAAAGCATCAACTAAACATGACTTAGGCACCCATACCTTGACAACTTTCTTTTGGATTTTGGGTGTCCTAGATTGTCTCATATCAGTCCTAGACATCAAGGACACGAATGAGGGTTCTTTGGGTCGGTAACCAATACCGGCCCTATTGTAAACTGCCCTTTGGGCATTTAGGATCATGTCTAGGGTCTTAGAGCTAGTTGAGAATTTCCCAAGAATATTCTTGAGCTTCTCAACTTCACTCTTCAATGATCGGTTTTCCTCTACTAGCAATTCATCATGCAAATCATTGACTTCCTCAACCTTAGAGGACTTCAAATTTTCAATTTCAAGTTTCAATGATTTAATTTCATCTTCTAGCAGTTCAACATGTAAATCATCAATGTTATCATCCTTAGATGCCTTCAATTGATCAATTTCTAATTGCAATGCTTTAACCTTATTCTTTGATTTCTTAAGCATACTAGTTAAACATGCAATTGCTCTATAACACTTTTCAAGCTCGGGAGAGGTTACCTCTTCATCATCCGAAGATGATGAAGCCGCGTTTGAGAAGCTTGAAGATTTATCACTGCTCTCCTCTCCAAGAGCCATGAGTGCCACTTGCCTTGTGCTCTTCTCCTCCTCTTTATCGGATGAGCTTGAGGATGACTCATCCCAAGTGGCCTTCAAGGCCTTCTTCTTCTTCTTGGATCTCTCTTCTTTTCTTTTGGATTTCTCCTCCTTCTTCTTCAATTTCGGACATTCATTCTTGAAATGCCCTTTTCTACCACACTCAAAGCAAGATGCATTAGTCTTATCAAGTTTGGACTCACTAGAGTTACCTCTATTCTTGAAGCGTCGACCCCTTCTCATCATCCTTCGCACGAAGTTTGCCATTTCGGATGAAGAAGAGTCGCTGCCATCTTCCTCGGAATAGGACTCGGAAGAGGATGAGGATGAGGAGACCTCCTTCTCCTTCTTCTTCTCCTTCTTCTTCTTGTTGGTTCGGTCCCCTGCAACTAAGGCAATCCCCTTCTCCTTGGGGCCTTTGTTAGCCATTTCATGCAATTCCATCTCACAAAACAAATCATCTAACTTTACAATAGATAAATCCTTGGATACGTTGTAGGCATCCACCATGGATGACCACAAAGCATTCCTTGGAAATGCTTTCAAGACATACCTCACAAGGTTGCGATTCTCGACCTTTTCATCAATTGAATGAAGCCCATTGAGGACTTCCTTGAACCGGCTATGAAGCTCACTTACGGATTCATTCTCCTTCATGGAGAGATTTTGAAGTTGATTGAGGAACAAGTCCCTCTTTACGATTCTAGAATCCCGGGTGCCCTCATGAAGCTCAATGAGTTTGTTCTACAAGTCCTTTGCACTTGTGAAAGGACCAACTTTGATGAGTTGATCTTTGTTCATGCCACATTGTAGAGTGACAACCGCCTTCGCGTCGGCTTCACTCTTCCGAGTTTGTTCAGCAGTCTACCTCCACGATACGAGTTCTTTGCCTTCATCATCCTTAGGAGGGGTGAATCCCTCCTTCACCGCGAACCAAGTATGGATGTCCATCTTCAAGTAATATTCCATCTTCGATCTCCAATATTGGAAATCAGCGCCATCGAAGAATGGAGGTCGGGTGGTGGAGAAGCCTTCTCTCAACGCCATCTTGTTGATAACTCTTGGATGTTAAGCCGTAAACAGAGCCCCAAGCTCTGATACCACTTGTTGGAAATGAGATGGCTAGAGAGGGGGGGTGAATATAGCCAATCACTTTTTCTTGGCACTTAACAAGTTTTCTGCACTCAACTTATCAGTAGCACAGTGGAAGATGTAAAATAAAACGAAGCAGTGCAGTAAACGAAAACAGAAATGAAAGCAAACAAAGACAACTACCAAGATCGCTAACAAGAGGGTTTACAAGGTTCGGGTATAACTTGCCCCTACTCCTTGGCGTGCCCTTAAGGTGGGCGATCCCTTGATCGTCGGCAGATAAAGCCCCGGCTTTCACCGGATATAACGCAACCTCCTTCTCAGTGGAGAAACCTCTCCACAGCGTTTCAATCACATATATAGTTTAAGCACAAAGAAACAACAAGAAGGATCTTACTCAAACACTTAGCAAGGACAAGAACACAGCAAGCTTCCCTGAGCTCTACCCAGTGGCGATCTCACGCAAGAACTCTTCTTCGTGTCTTCCCACTGTCGGACTCCAAGCTCCTTGTTCTCTCCTTCAAGCGCTCAAGTAATGGATGATTGCTTCTCGATCGATTGCTCAAAGTGATGAAAACTTCAAGAACATAGCAAGCAAGTTGTGGAGAACACAAGGCGCGACAAGAATACTAGTTCACGAACTCTGCTTCCACGAAGCCAACTTCCGCCCTTTTGTTTCTCCACACAGCACCAGGTGACAACATCCTCCGTAGCCTCCAGCTACTTCACTGCCAACGCCAGCTACCACTGAGCCCTCTCTGGTCTTCCTGAGATCCCCTCAGCCAAGCCCCAGTCTCGGCTCCAGTCTGCAGCTCGGCCGTTGCAACCTGAAATGGAGAATCGGACAAACCTGCTCCAAGGAAAGCCTCCATTGACCTCTCCTTGAGTGTTTGAATCCTCCCCTGTCACCTGCAGCTTAATCAGACTGTTAGAGCAGTAAATCATACAGTAAATCAAATATCAGAGGCAAACAGTAGCAAATCGGATACGATCAGACGCTCTGACCGCGTCTGACAGTGCAATTTGAATTAAAGTGATCGGTCACCGGACCGATCCAGGACTTGTGGGTCGGTCACCAGACCGATCTACTGCTGTGCTGGGATTCCCAGCTCTTACGGCAACACAGCTTGATCGGTCATCGGACCGATCAGAGTGAAGCCTGATCGGTCACCAGACCGATCAGAGTCAAGCCTGATCGGTCACCCAGACCGATCAGGACAGATGAACAGTGGTTTTTTAATCAGCTCCTAAGTCCCTGATCAGTCACCGGACCGTTCAGGACTTGATCAGCAAGGGAACTCACTCACTTACCGCTCCCTGATCGGTCACCAGACCGATCAGGAGCAAGGGAGCAAGGAAGCAGCCTGCTCCCTGATCGGTCACCGGACCGATCAGAAGCCACACAGTAGGTTCCCAACCTCACTGTGCGCTCCCTGATCGGTCACCAGTCCGATCAGACATCGCCGGATCGGTCACCAGACCGATCCACGAAGGAGCAGCGTGCCAATGTCCCTGATCGGTCACCAGACCGATCCAGGGACTCAACCCTAGCCCTCCAAGCTAGTGTTTCATCCACCTTAGCCCTCCAAGCCAAGGATTTTTCCATCTAACTCTCCAAGTTGGGAATTTGCACCTAACCCTCCAAGTTAGGACTTTTCACCTAGCCCTCCAAGCTAGGACTTTTCACCTAGCCCTCCAAGCTAGGACTTTTCACCTAGCCCTCCAAGCTAGGACTTTTCACCCAACCCTTCCGAGTTAGAGCATCATCCAACCTAGCCCTCCAAGCTAGGCACCTGACCCTCCAAGCCAGGACTTTTTCACCTAATTCTCCAGGATGGGAATTTGCACCTAACCCTCCAAGTTAGGACTTTTCACCTAGCCCTCCAAGCTAGGACTTTTCACCCAACCCTTCCTAATTAGGACTTTTCCAACACCTAGCCCTCCAAGCTAGGACTTTTCACACGTAACCCTTCAGGTTAGGATTTTCCAACACCTAGCCCTCCAGGCTAGGATTTTCCATATCATGCCTAATCCTCGATCAGGACTTAATCATAATTATCATAATCATAATCAACCTAAACTAAAATCGATGTCAACACCAAAACAACAATCAGGGCCAGACTGCATCAACAGTTACGCCCCCAGAGGCATATGCTTACTCGAAAATCGGGCAGCATCTCCCCTGTACGGCGGACAAGTTGGAGCATATATACATACATCACCAAATAAAAGATGGCTCAGCCATCATAACTGTAATATAAAAACACAACCACGCAGTTAATATCAACATAAGAGAACGGGTGACTCAGCCACCTTAAACATAAAAGAAACATACAACCAAAGAAAACTCCACAACGAACAAACCCGACCAATAACATATGACTACAAATTAGTCAAGACCATACCAGATAATAAAATAAATGCGGAAACGAAGAAACTATGGAAAATCTGAAACAACTCCAAATAAAACAACCCGGTGGAACTGAGGGACTAAGGGGCTGGCAACTGGATCATCTCCTGGCTCTAAGCAAAATATCTACCTGCTACCTGAAACAAAAATGGGAGGTAGCGGTGGTGAGTCCGGGCGGACTCTGCGGGTATATGAGTAGACAATAAGCATGACATAATAAAAAGATATAACAAGTAGAGAATCAATAGAGTACAATCCATAAGAAATATAAGAATATCTAATCATGCATAACATATGAAAATGACATGGTATAAAATCCGAATAACAACTAAGCATATATAAAACAACACAACAATAATAAAACCAAGATATACATGCATGTCAATCAAGTGCAACAACCATAGCTCATATAAATGCAACAATCATAGGAAAATGCATAAACGAAATACGTATGCACATGATGCAATGACATGTGTCACCCCTGACGCTAGTCAAGCCACCAACACATCACATCTGTGTGACCTGTTGATGCAGTCTGACCCTGATTGTTGTTTTGGTGTTGACACCGATTTTAGTTTAGGTTGATGAGATGATTATGATTGGGATTAAGTCCTGGTCGTGGACTAGGAATACCTAGTGGGACTAGGTTTGATGAAATCCTAACTTGGAGGGTTAGGTGTGAGAAAATCCTAGCTTGGAGGGTTAGGTGTGAGAAAATCCTAGCTTGGAGGGCTAGGTGTGGAAAAGTCCTAACCTGGAGGGTTAGGTGTGAAAAATCCTAGCTTGGAGGGCTAGGTGTGGAAAATCCTAACCTGGAGGGTTAGGTGTGGAAAATCCTAGCTTGGAGGGCTAGGTGGTGAAAAGTCCTAACCTGGAGGGTTAGGTGTGAAAAAGACCTGGCTTGGAGGGTCAGGTCCTAGCCTGGAGGGCTAGGTTGATGAAATCCTGGCTTGGAGGGCCAGGTCCTAGCTTGGAGAGCTAGGTTGGATGAAATCCTGGATTGGAGGGTCAGGACCTAGCTTGGAGGGCTAGGATGGGTGAAACCCTAGCTTGAAGGGCTAGGTTGGAGCCCCTGGATCGGTTTGGTGACCGATCAGGGAGGTTGGCACGGTGCTCCTTCGTGGATCGGTCTGGTGACCAATCCAGCAATGACTGATCAGTCTGGTGACCGATCAGAGAGTGTGCAGTTCACTCACTGCTCAGCTCCTGATCGGTCTGGTGACCGATCAGGGAGCCCACAAGTGAGTTGAGTTCCCCTGCTGCTCTGCTCCTAATCGGTCCGGTGACCGATCAGGGAGCATCCAGTAGGTTTTTGGGAATCTTACTAATCTGCTCCTGATCGGTCTGGTGACCGATCTGGAACACTGTTCATACCGTTCTGGAGAACGATCCAGTGTCGCGGACTCCGTCTTATAATCGATCAGGCCGGAGCCTGATCAGTCAGGAAGCTTCCTGATCGGTCTGGTGACCGATCAGGCCTGTGTGGCCGCGAAAGCTGGGAGTCCCAGCAAAGCGGTGGATTGGTCCAGTGACCGATCCACGAGCCCTGGATCGGTCCGGTGACCAATCACTTTAATTCAAAATGCACTGTCAGATGCTCTGATCGCGTCTGAACACATCTGATTTCTCTGCGCTTAATCTCTGATACTTGATTCTCTGCTTGATATGCTGTGCTAATGGTCTGATTAAGCTGCAGGTGACAGGAATGGATTCAAACACTCAAGGAGGGTCAATGAAAGTCTTTCCTTGGAGCAGGTTTGTCCGTTTTCCATCTCAGGTTGCAACGGACGCTGGCGTTGGCTGGAGCTGCTGACTGGGGCTGGTCTGAGGGAAGCTCAGGGAATCCAGGAGAGCTCAGTGGTAGCTGGCTATTGCAGGAGAGCAGCTGGAGGCTGCAGTGAGGTGGTGACCTGGCGATCAGTAAGCTGGGACTTAAGCGTTTGGTGGCAAAGGAGTCTCAGCAACTCAACTAAACTACACTGCGACAACTTATGCTTGCAACACCTCTATTCCATCATCTCTTGAGCAAGCGATTGTGATCTTTGAAGCAACCATCTGTTACTTGAGCACATAGAGGAAGAAACAAGAGGCTTGGCGAGTCTATCAGCGAGAAGACACGAAGAAGGGAGTTCTTGCGTGAGATCTGCGCTGGGTGGAGCTCGGGAGAAGTTCTACTTGTGTTCTTGTGGTTCCAAGTGCTAAGTAAGAAATGCTTCAAAAATTCAACATGAGTGATTCAAAAGAGGTAACCACTTCCATGGCTACAAACACAAGATTAGACAATGATGAGAGTGGTAAACTTGTTGATTTGACTCAATATCGAAGCATGATAGGCAGTCTGCTATACCTCACAGCTAGTCGACCTGACATACTTTTTGCTGTGGGTATGTGCGTTAGATATCAAGTTTGTGCCAAGGAATCTCACTTGATTGCTGTTAAGAGAATTTTGAGATATCTTAAAGGCATAATTGGTGTTGGTCTATGGTACCTCCGTACCGAATCATTTGACCTAATTGGCTACACCGATTCCGACTATGCTGAATGCAAGTTGGATCGGAAAAGCACAAGTGGGGGTTGCCAATTCCTAGGTTCATCTCTAGTTAGTTGGTCAAGTCGGAAGCAACATTGTGTTGCTCTCTCCACGACCGAGGCAGAATATATTGCTATGGGAGAGAGCATATCGCAATTGTTGTGGATGATTCATACTCTAGAGGACTATGGATTAAGTTACAAGGGTGTGCAAGTGTTGTGTGATAACATTAGCACAATTAACCTAATGAAGAATCCAGTTCATCACTCTAGGACCAAACATATTGAAGTGCGTCACCACTTCATTAGGGATCATGTTGCTAGAGGAGATGTTGTACTCTCATATGTAGAGTCTAAATCAAATTTAGCGGACATTTTCACTAAACCACTCCCCGACAATGAGTTTAGCTTCTTAAGAAGGGAGTTGGGAATGTGTCGCGCTTCATAGATATCAAAATGCATTCAAAACCCTTGATGATCATTTCGAATTGTTGGGACACAATTGGGTAACTTGGGGACATCTCACACAAACTATATGGTTTACCAAAATATTTTTGTTTGCTAGAAATGGGGTGAGATGCTAGGATCAACCTAATTTCTCAAAATGTCAATGCATCCCTTGAGAAATTTGGTTGACGAGATAACAATCACTTCGGTGACCAAGTATGGGGAAAACCAATGCATAACACATGTGTACTTGGCTCCATAATCATACTTGGACATTCCAATCAAGGAAACTTGATTGGAAACTTGAATTTGATACAAACTTGTTTGAAATTGAGTGGATGTTTGTTGATTGAGTTTGACTCCACTTGGGTGGAGCAAAGTGATTGTTAAACCCATAAGGACTTTTGATCCTTGTTAAGGGATCAATTTTAGTCAAGGGACCACTTCCAAGATCGATAATCTGTATCAGATCTTATCCGAAATCATTTGGAAGTCTGAAACTGAAAGTTTCAGATCGTATCAGGAATTTCAGGAAGCCTGATCGGTCACCGGACCGATCAGGAGTATGTCTGATCGGTCCAATGGACCGATCCAACTCCTGTGCGAAAAATTGTCAAAACCCACTGTGTTGGTCTGGATTGGTCCCCGGACCGTTCTGGCGCCCTCTGTGGTGATCGGTCCACAGACCGATCAGGGGGTTCACGGAAAAACCTCCGAACCTACTGATCGCTTCCTGATTGATCAGTCGATAGATCAAGGGCCTGCTTGATCGGTCACCCGACCAATCAGGACCAGGCCAGTCCGATCAGGCCGAAGCCTGATCGGTCTGGGCGCTCCCAGATCGAACGGTGATCCGTTCGATCACATTAAATTTCGGTTGGTGGACCGATCCACCAACCTAATAACATCGCGAAAACCCTATCTTCCCGAGCTCTTGCGCCGAAAATCTCTTCTTGCGCATTCTCTTCCTGTGCGTGAAAGCTTCTTCCCGTGATCTTCCTGCGCGTGGCTTCTTGCGTCCTTCTCCCTGCGTGAGAGTTCTTCTTCTTGCCATTGGTATTCTCAGCAACTGCTAGTCACAAGCTTTCCCTGCGTTGCGATTCTCTCTTGCGTGAGGTTCAGAGAGTGTTTGCCTCTCGTGAGCAAGTTTCCGAAGTCAATCAAATCATCGATGACACCTAAGTAAGCATTGTTGATTTCCTTACAGATCAGTTCATAGATTATGAGTTTATGCTAATCATGATCTTCATTTTGTGCTGTGGTGTGTCTTGTGTCGTGACCCTATGATTCTGCCGTGACCCTTCCTTGTCATGTTACTGATTAAACCTCATCTCACTTGATCAATTCCTTGGGTTATGACTAATTTGTTCAATGGCTTACCTTGATTACTCTATACCGTGACCATTTCTTTATTGATCTTGTGATCCTTTAATCTGTGGCTTGATTATCAATTTGTGTCATGATCCTATCGATATCTGATTTACTAATCTTGATTCAATTGTTGTCATGATCAATTCTTCAATCCATTAGAAAGTCATCTAAGGGAAAAGAACCCGTGGAGGGAAGCTCAAAGGGCAAAGGCCCTTCTTCTTCCGCGCCCTCCCGAAGGCCTCAGCCTTCGTCGAGTTCCAGGTTCCCTAATGCTGCCTGTGAGCAGGCATTTCAGTCTCGCACCTTCAAGTTACTTTCCTGCCAATCAATTGATGTTCCCTTTCTATCTGAGCATTGTCCCTCCATCATGGAGATCATCACCTTCTACAACCTGGGCTTTCTCCTTTCCCTCGAAAGGACTATATGTTGGTGCAGAAAGCACCAAAGTCAAACCTGTGTTTTGATAATGGCAACAAGGTTCAAAAGTTAAGTCTTACTTGTTGTCTAACAAGTTACTCTAGTGTGCAGAGCAAAAAGTCCTAGCGAAGGACTGCTAGGCACTGGCGAAGGAATGCCAGAGCAAAAAGTCCTAGCGAAGGACTGTTAGGCACTGGCGAAGGAATGCCAGAGCAAAAAGCCCTAGTGAAGGAATACTAGGCACTGCCGAAGGAATGCCAGGGTAAAAGCCCTAGCGAAGGACTGCTAGGCACTGGCGAAGGAATGCCAGGGACTAAAGTCCTAGCGAAGGACTGCTAGGCAACGGGCGAAGGACAGCTCGGTATCCAAGACCTGGCAAAGGACCGTCGGGAAAAAGTCCAACCAGAGGAGCGGTTGGCATCAGGTACATTCTCCCGAGAGGAGTAGGTGAGGACGCGTTCCCCGTCGAGGGAACAGTAGGCGTCGGTTCGACCTAGGGCTCAATTTTGGAGGCCCAAAGTCAGAACCAAGACAGCTAAGGCTGTATAAACATAATACTCTAATGCTTTATATTGTTTTGGACTAACCCTGGATGCAGGACCGAAGGAACGTGTGTCTGCAGCTCAGAATGCCCAAAGGAGAGAGGCAAGTAGCTGAGCAGGGCGCCCTCAGTGTCCTGGGCGCCCCCAGGGGCAACACAAAACAAGCGAAGCAACAAAGGCTTCGGCTAACCACTGGCCGGGGCGCCCCCAGCAGCCAGGGCGCCCCCAGCAGCCAGGGCACCCCCAGTAGCCAGGGCGCCCCGAACGCCCAGGGCGCCCTCAGTGCCCAGGGCGCCCCGCGCCTACGCCAGCGAAGCCGATTACACTTATCCAGCCGAGAAGCCCGCGCTGAAGGAGTCAAGCAGGGCGCCCCTAGCGTCCAGGGCGCCCCCAGTGTCAAACCTCATCCCTATTCGAGTGGGATAGAGGTTGACCGAGCGAAGCTCGGATCGCGTGACACGTGGGGGGGCGCCCCCGACGTCCAGGGCGCCCCGAGGTGCTATAAATAGCACCCAACGCCCAGGCTTTCAAAAAAACTTCAATTCAACGCTTCGACGCTCTTCTGCTCCCGCGCTCTACTCCGGAAACCTCCCAACACGAGCCGACGACGTCCCTCCGCTTCTAAAAGTCAACCTACCTCGGACGTCGGTAACAAAAGAGCGATCTTTTAATTTTGTGCTTATTACACTGCTATTGTAATCAATTCTTGTAAACTGTTTTTGCGCCTCATATAGAATTGCCCAAAGTAAACGGTCAACGACCGTGGGCCTTGGAGTAGAAGTCGACTTAGGCTCCGAACCAAGTAAAAAATAACTGTATTTGCATTGTGTGTTTTTATCTTCCGCTGTGCAATTGCTCTTATTTTAAATCCGAACGCTTTCCGATATTCACCCCCCCCCTCTATTGGTTCTCTCGATCCAACAAGTGGTATCAGAGCGGGGAAGTTCAAATTTGGTGCATCCACCAGTTTGAAAATTTTTCGGATTTTTATTTTCTTTTTCTCGTTCGAATTTTTTTTATTTCGTTCGAATTTTCTTTTTCCCGTTAATCGAGGTTGGTGCAACACCCCTCGTTATTTCATTTTATTCATCCCACACTACTAATCCAAGACCAAGTCTTGGGAAATCCTTTTTAGTTATTTTTTCAGATTAAATGGCCATGCAAGAAGGATTCAGCACCGCCAGACCTCCACTTTTCAGTGGAGAAGACTTTTCCTACTGGAAAAGTCGAATGGAGGTCCACCTGAAAACTCAGGTGGACATGTGGATTACCATCCAGTCCGGACTGGAGATTCCCACAAATGCTGACGGGGTTCCTCAAAGCTACACAGAGTGGGACACCGCTCTGAAACGAAGAATCGAAGCAGATGCAAAGGCGACTCAGACTCTTCAATGTGGCTTAACAAAAGAGGAGCTAAACTAGGTGGGCCCCTTCAACAGTACCAAGGAGCTGTGGGCAAAACTGATCGAGCTGCACGAAGGAACATCAGACACTCGGATCAGTAAGAGAGATCTGCTCCTAAACAAACTGTACACCATCAAGATGGCCGACAACGAAACAGCAGCCCAGCTCCACGCACGAATCCAAGAATTGATGAACGGTCTTCACACTATAGGTCACAAGGTCGAAAACCGTGACCTAATAAGGTATGCCTTAAATGCTTTCCCTAGAAATACCTTGTGGGCATCTATGGTAGATGCATACAAGGTGTCAAGGGATCTCTCTAAAATTAAATTAGATGAATTGTTTTCCGAATTAGAACTTCATGAACAGACTAACTGCAATATGGCCGAGAAAGGTATTGTCTTTGTTGCAGGAAAAGCTGGAAGGACAACAAAGAAAAAGCCACAACCTGAACCCGAGTCTAACTCAGACTCAGACTCAGAAGACGAAGAAGGAGATCGACCGAAGCTGGTCCGATTGGCCCGAAGCTACTATAAAGAGTTAAAGAACCAAACCAACAGAAGGAAGGCCAACCGAAGAAAGGACGAACCAGCTGAACCCACAAATGACAAAAACAAGCCCAATGTAACCTGCTACGAGTGCAAGAAGAAGGGCCACTACAAGACGGAGTGTCCAAACCTGAAGGAGACCAAAAAGACAAGAAGAAAGAAAGCACTCCAAGCAACCTGGGACGAATCTTCCTCAGAAGAAGAAGAAGAAGCACCCCAGTCAAACCTACTAGCCCTGACCGCCTCAGAAGAAGTCGGGACCGAGTCAGAATCTGAACAAGACGACGGCAGACTAACCTTTTCAGAAGACGGCGAAATCAAGGTAAGTGGTCTCAATAGAAGTTAATTAAACGAACTTATTTCTTATCTTTCTCGAGATTTGGCGAAAGCCAAACTCCGAGTCAAGTCCCTCCGACAGGAAGTAAAACTCCTGAAAGAGGGAGCTGACTCTAAATCCTTAACCGAGAAAGTTCAAGAAGGAACTCCTACTCAAGTTGAAAAACTTGAGAAAGAGAACTACTCCCTGAAAACTCAGGTTAAGGATCTTAGATCAGCCTTAGAACGATTCACCTCTGGTTCCAAGAATCTTGACATGATTCTTGGAAAACAGAAGTCCGTTCTAAATCGATCCGGACTTGGCTATAGAACCAAATCCCGACAAATGATCTTACTTTGCTGTACTGAATCAGTCCAGAGGTAAAATTCAGGCATGGGTACCTAAACTGTACCTGAACAAACCAACTGGATCAAATCAGTATTGGATCCCCAAGGACAAGATTCACATCTTGCCTAATCATTACCGTGGCTTCAGTCCAAGGGGAGCCAAATTAAAAACTATTTTTATTGTTAAATAGAATTTAATTCTTGCAATTTGCCTGATTGAGTGTTTATTTAATTTCTGTAATTTACCATGCTTAGAAATAGTTAGTATAAGGACTAAACAAACTTAACTGAAATTTGAAAACATAGTATTGGGTGGAGGTGAGATGATAGTACGTTAGGGAAACCAATTCTAATAAGATCAAGTTCACTTGGTCTCTTTAGACTGGTGAAACTAGCCGAAGCTACCGATCCAAAATCCAAACTAGTTAGACCAGAACTTTTTCAAAAATTAATTTTGAAAATGAAATTTCATTAAACGGCTTTGTCAAGGAAAGGGTTGATGATCCAATAAGGCTACGGCCAAAGAAGGCCTAGTGCCTCGCCAAGACCTGGAAGCCAATTTTTGAATTTCAAATTCAAATTACTTTTTGTCAAATTCAAATCTAACACAACTTTCAGTTAAGCATAGATTCAAACATCCTTTCAAAATAAACTTAACTATTTTCAAAAATTAATTTGATATTTTCAAAATAAATAATAATCTTTCAAAGTAATTTTATTTATCAAAACCTGTCTCACAAAACCTATAAGGCTAACGTGATTGAAAACCTTAGATTTGGGTGAGACAGACTAGGCAGTGAAACTCAATTTAAGCTATTCCTGACTCTAATTGGATCCAAATCAATAAAACTCTTTATGTGTAGGAACATAAAGATTTGGACCAATGGATGTTGGATAGCGGTTGCTCCAGACACATAACTGGAGATAAATTGAAGTTCACCAAACTCAAGTTCAAGAACCTAGGCTCAGTGGCATTTGGTAACAATGCTACACTCAAGGTAATTGGGTCAGGTAATATTGAGCTTAAATCTGACTTTATTATTAAGAAAGTTCTTTTGGTTGAAAACTTTAAGTTTAACTTGCTTAGCATAAGTCAGTTATGTGATTCTGGTTATATAGTCACCTTCAACAATTCTAACTGCCTGATTAGAAATGTACAAGACTCAGAAATCATACTTAAGGGCACTAGGAAAAATAATGTATACACTATAAACCTTCCCTCAGTACCCAAATGTATGTTAACCCAGCTAGAACAATCTAACCTCTGGCATAGGAGACTAGGTCACACTAATTTGAGGACTATCTCAAAAGTCACCCAACTTGGCCTAATCAAAGGAATCCCCAAAATTAAAAACAATGAAAACCTAATATGTGAATCATGTAATCAAGGTAAACAAACCAAATCTAATCACAAATTAATCCAATCTGACCTAACTCAAACCACACTTGAGCTCCTGCACCTTGACCTATTTGATTCACATGGAGCCAAGTCACTAAGCGGGAACCGATACTGCTTAGTAATAGTTGATGATTATTCTAGGTTTACCTGGGTTAGGTTTCTAAAAACCAAAGATGAAACCCTAAACCTATTTAATGATTTCTGCAAATTAATTGAAAATCAAAATGATACTAAAATTAAAAGACTTAGGAGCGACCACGGGGGAGAATTTGAAAATCAACGGTTTGAGGAATTTTGTAAGATCAATGGGTATTTACATGAATTTTCATGTCCTAGAACCCCCCAACAAAATGGGATAGTCGAAAGAAGAAATAGAACATTATAGGAAGCCGCTAGGGCTATGCTCAACGAATTTAACTTAGCAAACCAATTTTGGGCAGAAGCGATTAGTACGGCTTGTTACATCCAAAATAGGGTTCTGATTAACAAGCGACACAACAAAACACCCTATGAGCTGTACTACCATAGGCTCCCAAATCTACACTACCTAAGGGTATTTGGATGCAAAGTTCATATCCTAAATACCAAAGACTACTTAGGGAAATTTCAGTCCAAATCAACCCTAGGTATCTTTCTAGGATACTCAACCACAAGTAGAGCCTATAGAGCTTACAACAAACAAACTAAGAAAATTGAAGAAACAACTAACTTAATATTTGATGAAGAAGTCAACTCAACATCTGATAATCCAGACCTAACTTCATCAAATTCTGATCAAGAAAATAATGAACAAACAAGTGAACCTTTAATTGAACCCTTAACCGAACTAACTATTGAACCAATTAATGAGTCAACTGAAACAATTATCGAACCAACAAATGAACCAGCCCTAAGAGTCGAATCAAATAGTGAACGAAACCAACCAGCCGGACCTGAGGCTGAACCAAGTTCTAGGAGAACCAAGAAACCCAGACTTAGTCACCCAACCGATCAAATTGTGGGTGATCCAACTTTAGGAGTCAGGACTAGGTCCTCCTATAGAAACCTTAGTCAAATAGCTATGATATCAAAAATAGAACCCAAAACTATAGATGAAGCCCTACCTGACCCTGATTGGATCATAGCTATGCAAGAAGAATTAGCCCAATTTGAGAGGAACCAAGTCTGGGAACTAGTGCCTAAACCTGAAGGCAAATCCATCATTGACACTAAGTGGGTCTTTAGGAATAAGCTAAATGATCAAGGAGAAATAGTTAGAAATAAAGCCCGCTTAGTAGCTAAGGGATTCAGCCAAGTAGAGGGATTAGATTACGATGAAACATATGCTCCAGTAGCTAGACTTGAGTCCATTAGAATGTTATTAGCCTTTGCATCCCATAAAGGATTTAAGCTATACCAAATGGATGTAAAGTCAGCTTTCCTAAATGGATTCATTAAAGAAGAAGTTTATGTAGGACAACCCCCTGGGTTTGAGGACTTAGACAAACCTGACCATGTTTACAAATTAACTAAAGCACTATATGGGTTAAAACAAGCACCTAGGGCTTGGTATGAACGTTTATCAACTTACTTAACTTCTAAAGAATTTAAACAAGGACAAATTGACTCAACTTTATTCATTAAAACCCTAGGAAAAGATATATTTATTGCCCAAATTTACGTAGATGACATAATCTTTGGATCCACCAACACAAACTTCCTAAAAGAGTTTGTTAAGATAATGGAAAATGAATTTGAAATGAGTTTAGTTGGGGAACTTACCTTTTTCCTAGGACTACAAATCAAACAAACTAGAGATGGAAACTACGTCCATCAATTCAAATATGCTAAAAAGTTAATAAAGAAATTTAAAATGGATAACTCTAAAAGTATAAGTACCCCCATGACCACTAATGTAAAATTAGATAGTGACCCTGATGGTAAGCCAGTAGACCTCAAACTATATAGAAGTATGATAGGTAGTCTACTGTACCTTATAGCCAGCAGACTTGACATTCTTTTTGCTGTAGGGATGTGTGCCAGATACCAAACATGTGCTAAGGAAACGCACTTAGCAGCCCTAAAAAGAATACTAAGATATGTTAAGGGCACCCTAAATGTAGGGATTTGGTATCCTAGGACCTCAACCTTCAATTTGTCAGGATACTCAGATTCTGACTATGCTGGTTGCAAATTAGATAGAAAGAGCACGAGTGGAAGCTGCCAACTATTAGGAAATAGTTTAGTAAGTTGGTGCAGCAGAAAACAACACTGTGTGGCTCTGTCCACAACTGAAGCTGAGTATGTAGCCTTAGGAGAGTGTGTAGCACAACTTTTATGGATGATGCACACTCTTAAGGACTTCCAGCTTAACTACACCCAAACTCAAGTATTTATTGACAATATAAGTTCAATTAATCTAACTAAGAACTCAATCCAACATTCCAGAACAAAACACATAGAAGTTAAACATCACTTCGTAAGAGACCATGTAGCCAGGGGTGAGATAGTACTTAAACATATAGACTCAAAATCTAACTTAGCTGATATATTCATAAAACCCTTACCTGAGTCTGAGTTCAGCTCACTAAGAAGGCAGTTAGGATTGTGCTCTGTAGAATAGATTAACTCTACTTTTGATTTTCTTACTGCTTTTCTTAATTTAAAAATCGGGTTCTAAAAGAATTTTAAAAAACTGTTGTTTTTCAGTTTTAAAAATCTTTTCGGACTTAGTTTTTTTTCAAAACTACCCCTTCAAAACTAGGATTTTTTCGCAAACGGACTTAGCCTAGACCCTAACCCTAGAACTGCATGCACCTATAGACTTAGAAGCCAACATCTCACAAGCACCTTAGGATACTTTTGATTGATAACCTAGAAAGGGTTGAGATGCTTAGGTCTTTGCCTTAATTCAAGATGCTTTAAGTCAGTGCATCTACAGTAATTGGGGCACTAAATACAACTTACACAGCAATCAAGTTAAGTGTCAAGTTTAGAAAATCTAACTTGAACAGAAACACTTAACTTGACTAACTCTAGCAAAAGCTACTGTTTATAACAGTTAGTGAGTAGCTAATTGGGTTAGACAGGTCCCTACAAGAGAAAATCAACTGATTTGGTTAAAGTCTTGGTTCAGTACAGCAAAATCTGAAAATGTTTTCCCTTATGAACATTATTTCCTTTATACAATTTAATTTCTGCTATCATTATCTGCTTTTTGATATATGGCAAAGGGGGAGAGATAGAAAAGGAGAGAGTTTAAAAATAAATTTTTTTCATTTCTTAAAAACTCTATTCTTTATTCAAAAAGTATCAAGTTTCAAAACAGCACTTAAGCGCTTAGTTTTTCAAAATACAAGCTTGTCAAAATTTTCTTACTCAAGCTTGTCAAAATTTTCTTACTTAAGCTTGTCAAAATTTTCTTACTTAAGCTTGTCAAAATTTTCTTACTCAAGCTTGTCAAAATTTTCTTACTTAAGCTTGTCAAAATTTTCTTACTTAAGCTTGTCAAAATTTTCTTACTTAAGCCTTTCAAAATTTTCTTACTTAAGCTTGTCAAAATTTTCTTACTTAAGCCTTTCAAAATTTTCCAAGTACTTAAGCCCTTCAAAATTTTCTAAGTAAGTACTTAAGTTTTTTCAAAAATTTTCTAAGTACTTAAGCTTCTCAAAAATTTACTAAGTACTAGAGCTTGTCAAAAATTTAAGTTTTTTTTGTACTTAAGTTAAAACTTTTGAGTACTTTAAAACTTAAAGACTTCAAAATTTTTTCAAAGTACTCTAAACTCATGCTTTCAAAAACTCTGCTATGTACTTTTAAAACCTTAAGTTGTCAAAAGATTTCCAAGTACCTAAACTTAAGTTTTCAAAAGTGCAAAAATCAGTTTTTACAAAAGCCTTCTGTTGAAAAAATTCTAAGTAAAAATTTTTCCCTTAAACTTAGAACCCCACGAATTTTTGAAAAATCTAGGGGGAGAATCCTTCCAGGGGGAGGGAACAAAACTTAGTGTTTTTACATGCTTTGATTAAACTTAACTTTTTGAACTAGGGTTGCCATAAATCAAAAAGTGGGAGATTGTTGGTGCAGAAAGCACCAAAGTCAAACCTGTGTTTTGATAATGGCAACAGGGTTCAAAGTTAAGTCTTACTTGTTGTCTAACAAGTTACTCTAGTGTACAGAGCAAAAAGTCCTAGCGAAGGACTGCTAGGCACTGGCGAAGGAATGCCAGAGCAAAAAGTCCTAGCGAAGGACTGCTAGGCACTAGCGAAGGAATGCCAGAGCAAAAAGCCTAGTGAAGGAATACTAGGCACTGTCGAAGGAATGCCAGGGTAAAAGCCTTAGCGAAGGACTGCTAGGCACTGGCGAAGGAATGCCAGGGACTAAAGCCCTAGCGAAGGACTGCTAGGCAACGGGCGAAGGACATCTCGGTATCCAAGACCTGGCAAAGGACCGCCGGGCAAAAGTCCAACCAGATGAGCGGTTGGCATCAGGTACATTCTCCCGAGAGGAGTAGGTGAGGACGCGTTCCCCGTTGAGGGAACAGTAGGCATCGGTTCGACCTAGGGCTCCATTTTGGAGGCCCAAAGTTAGAACCAAGACAGCTAAGGCTGTATAAATATAATACTCTAATGCTTTATATTGTTTTGGACTAACCCTGGATGCAGGACCGAAGGAACGTGTGTCTGCAGCTCAGAATGCCCAAAGGAGATAGGCAAGTAGCTGAGCAGGGCGCCCTCAGTGTCCTGGGCGCCCCCAGGGGCAACACAAAACAAGCGAAGCAACAAAGGCTTCGGCTAACCACTAGCCGGGGTGCCCCCAGCAGCCAGGGCGCCCCGAATGCCCAGGGTGCCCCGCGCCTACGCCAGCGAAGCCGATTACTCTTATCCAGCCGAGAAGCCCACGCTGAAGGAGTCAAGCAGGGCGCCCCCAGCGTCCAGGGCGCCCCCAGTGTCAAACCTCATCCCTATTCGAGTGGGATAGAGGTTGACCGAGCGAAGCTCGGATCGCGTGACACGTGGGGGGGGGGGGCGCCCCCGACGTCCAGGGCGCCCCGAGGTGCTATAAATAGCACCCAATGCCCAGGCTTTCAAAAAAAAAACTTCAATTCAACGCTTCGACGCTCTTCTGCTCCCGCGCTCTACTCCGGAAACCTCCCAACACGAGCCGACGACGTCCATCCGCTTCTAAAAGTCAACCTACCTCGGACGTCGATAACAAAAGAGCGATCTTTTAATTTTGTGCTTATTACACTGCTATTGTAATCAATTCTTGTAAACTGTTTTTGCGCCTCATATAGAATTACCCAAAGTAAACGGTCAACGACCGTGGGCCTTGGAGTAGGAGTCGACTTAGGCTCCGAACCAAGTAAAAAATAACTGTGTTTGCGTTGTGTGTTTTTATCTTCCGCTGTGCAATTGCTCTTATTTTAAATCCGAACGCTTTCCGATATTCACCCCCCCTCTATCGGTTCTCTCGATCCAACACTATAAACTATGACCTTGTCTCGGAATTCTACAATAACATTTAACAAGGGCCTCAAGGGGGCTTTGAATTCACTACTCGAGTAGCCAGGAGAAATCTGGATTTTTCTTATGAGATCCTGGCGGAGTATCTGGGCGGTTGTCGATCGCCTAACTTGTATTCTATCTATCCTGAGCTCCCTGACCCTTTGTTAACTCCTTTTGCGGATGTCACCCCCGACAGCATCTATCAGCATTTCTTTGGTCATCCACGACCAGCTGGTCTTGACGAGTTAGGGCCCGACTTTCCGACCTTTGTGGCCCTCCGTCTGTCCCCTGTTGATTACATTATCTTCAAGATAATCACCAATTGCATCTTGCCTATCACTTCAAAGCCCTTGACCGAGATCCGTCCCTATCATTGCCTGATGCTCTATGGTATGCACCGCCGCATGGACTTTGACATCATGGAGAGCATTTTTCAGTCCATCTTATCCTATAGAGAGCCGAGCCGACGCACTGTCTATATGCCGTTTGGTCACGTCATCACCGACTGGCTTATGTCAGTGGGAGTTGATGTAACCAAGGGCCGGACAGTGCCCATGGTTAAACAAGATTGCAGACTTGGCAGACGGGCGTTTGCCAAATCCGGCATCGTCATTCGGGAACACGATTGGGCACTGGGTTGGAAGGACAGGAGGGGTCTTGGCGATCTACCTGGTGTTGATGCAGTCTGACCCTGATTGTTGTTTTGGTGTTGATATCAATTTTAGTTTAGGTTGATGATTATGATTATGATTAAGTCCTAATCGGGGATTAGGCACAGAGTGATTGGAAAATCCTAGCTTGGAGGGCTAGGTGGTGAAAAGTCCTAACCTGGAGGGTTAGGTGTGACAAATCCTAGCTTGGAGGGCTAGGTGTTGAAAAGTCCTAATTCGGAAAGGTTGGGTGAAAAGTCCTAGCTTGGAGGGCTAGGTGAAAAGTCCTAACTTGGAGGGTTAGGTGAAAATCTCAACTTGGAGGGTTAGGTGAAAAATCCTAGCTTGGAGGGCTAGGTGTGGAAAAGTCCTAATTCGGAAGGGTTGGGTGAAAAGTCCTAGCTTGGAGGGCTAGGTGAAAAGTCCTAACTTAGAGGGTTAGGTGAAAAGTCCCAACTTGGAGGGTTAGGTGAAAAATCCTAGCTTGGAGGGCTAGGTGAGGAAAAGTCCTAATTCGGAAGGGTTGGGTGAAAAGTCCTAGCTTGGAGGGCTAGGTGAAAAGTCCTAACTTGGAGGGTTAGGTGAAAAGTCCCAACTTTGAGGGTTAGGTGAAAAATCCTGGCTTGGAGGGTCAGGACCTAGCTTGGAGGGCTAGGTTGGATGAAACCCTAGCTTGGAGGGCTAGGTTGGAGCCCCTGGATCGGTCTGGTGACCGATCAGGGAGATTGGCACGGTGCTCCTTCGTGGATCGGTCTGGTGACCGATCCAGCGATAACTGATCGGTCTGGAGACCGATCACAGAGTATGCATTTCACTCACTGCACAACTCCTGATCGGTTTGGTGACCGATCAGGGAGCCCACAGTGAGTTGAGTTCCTCTGCTGATCTGCTCCTGATCGGTATGGTGATCGATCTGGAACACTGTTCAGACCGTTACGGAGAACGATCAGGTGTCACGAGTTCCTCACTATGACCGATCAGGACGGAGCCTGATCGGTCTGAGCATGATCTGATCGGTCTGGTGACCGATCAGGAGGATCTCTATCGGTCCGGTGACCGAACAGAAGGGTTGGACTGCGAAGCTCAGAAATCGTCCGACAAAGGGGTGGATCGGTCTGGTGATCGATCCACAACCTGGATCGGTCTGGTGATCTGTCCAGGAGAGTCCCAAAGAAATCGCGATTTCTGATTGAGCGTTGGGGACCGATCAGGATGGAGCCTGATCGGTCTGAACCCAGCCTGATCGGTCTGGTGATCGATCAGGAGGCTGTCTGATCGGTCCGGTGACCGATCACTTTAATTCAAATTGCACTGTCAGACGCTCTGATCGCGTCTGAACGTATCTGATTCTCTGCGCTTAACATCTGATGCATGATTCTCTGTGTGATATGCTGTGCTAATGGTCTGATTAAGCTGCAGGTGACAAGGAAGGATTCAAACACTCAAGGAGAGTCAATGGAGGCCTTTCCTTGGAGCAGGTTTGTCCATTTTCCATCTCAGGTTGCAACGGCTGGAGCTGCAGACTGGAGCTGCTGACTGGAGCTTGGCTGAGGGAAGCTCAGGGAGTCCAGGGAGAGCTCAGTGGTAGCTGGCTTTGGCAGGTGAGCAGCTGGAGGCTGCAGTGAGATGGTGTCATCTGGCGTTCAGTGGAGAAACAAAAGGAGGGTAGCGGAGAAGAGCAGAGTAGAGTTCGGAAGTGACTTCTGGCTTGAGTTCTTGCTGCGCGATCATTTTCTCCACACTTTGCTTGTGCGATTACATCCATCATCTTGAGCAAGCAACTGTGATCTTTGAGGCAACCATCGGTTACTTGGACACTTGAAAGAAGGAACAAGAGGCTTGAGTCTATCAGTGAGAAGACACGAAGAAGGGTGTTCTTGCGTGAGATCTGCGCTGAGTGGAACTCGGGAGAAGCTTGCTGTGTTCTTGTCTGTTCTAAGTGCTAAGTAAGATCTTTCTTGTGTTTCATTGTGCTTAAAACTATATCTCTGTTGAAACGCTGTGGAGATGTTACTCCACCGAGAAGGAGGTTGCATTTTATCCAGTGTTCACCGGGGCTTGATCTGCCGACGATCAAGGGATCGCCCACCTTAAGGGCACGCCAAGGAGTAGGGGGAAGTTATCCCCGAACCTTGTAAATCCTCTTGTTAGCATTCTTGTGTTTGCTCATAACTTAGGGGTTTCATTTCTGCAAACTCTGTTTTCTTGTGCTTCCGCTGTGTTACTAACGTGTGAGTTGCAGAAAAATCGATAAGTGCTAAAGATCAAGTGTTTGGCTATATTCACCCCCCCCTCTCTAGTCATCCGAGTTCCAACAAGTAGTATCAGAGCTTGGGGCTCTGTACAAGCGGATTAACAACCGAGAGCTATCTACAATGGCTTTGAGAGAAGGCTTTTCCACCACCCGACCTCCCTTCTTCGATGGCGCAGATTTCCAATATTGGAGATCGAAGATGGAGTATTACTTAAAGATGGACATCAACACTTGGTTCGCGGTGAAGGAGGGTTTTACCCCTCCGAAGGATGTTTAAGGCAAAGAACTAGAGTCTTGGCGTTGGTCGGTTGAACAAACTCGAAAGAGTGAAGCCGACGCGAAGGCGGTGGTGACCCTACAATGCGGCATGAACAAAGACCAACTCATCAAGGTTGGTCCCTTTACAAGTGCTAAAGATCTTTGGAACAAAATCATTGAGTTCCACGAAGGAACTCAAGACACCCGAATAGCCAAGAAGGACCTCCTTTACAGTCAACTCCAAAATCTGTCCATGGAAGAAAATGAAAAGGTAAGTGAACTCCATGAATGATTCAAGGAGATCCTCAATGGCCTCCACTCCATCAATGAAAAGGTAGAAAACCGGGATCTAGTAAGGTTAGTTCTAAAAGCTTTTCCAAGGAATACATTGTGGTCATCCATGGTGGATGCCTACAAGGTTTCCAAGGATCTTTCCTTAGTTAAGTTAGAAGATCTATTTTGTGAAATGGAATTACATGAGATCTCTAACCAAGGCTCCGAAGAGAAAGGGGTTGCTTTTGTGGCAGGAAAGGAGGAGAAGCGCACCCATCATTTTGCTTTCATGGCACTAGAGGAGTCAAAGGAGGAAAGTGATGATGAATCAAGTAGCTCCTCAACCACGCCTTCATCATCTTCGGATGATGAAGAGGTAATCTCTCCCGAGCTAGATAAGTGTTATAGAACCATTACATGTCTAGCTAGGTTGCTTAAAAAATCCAAGAACAAAGTTAAATTGTTGAAATTGGAAGTAGAAGAATTGAAATCCTCTAGGGTGGAGGATATTAATAATTTTCATGAGAAATCCTCTAAGGATGAGGATCTTGATAACTTGCATGTTAAAAATCTTGAGGATGAAAATAAGGGCTTGAAGGGTGAAATTAAAAACTTCAAGAATATTCTTGAGAAATTTTCAACAAGTTCCAAAACCCTAGATATGATCTTAAACTCACAAAAGGCGGCTTACAACAAGATTGGTTTGGGTTACCAACCTAAAGAACCTAGTGTCATATCCTTAATGTCAAGAACCCAATTTAGAGCACAAAATAATTCTAGGGTTCAAAAGGTTAGAAAGAAAGTGACTAAGGCATGGGTGCCTAAGTCCTTCATTATTGATGCCTTAGGTCCCAAAATTTGGGTACCTAAAACCTCTATCTTTAAAATTGTATAGCTTGGATTGAGGGGGAGCATCTATCAACATGGGTTGTTGATAATGGGTGCTCCAAATTCATGGTTAGGAAAAATTGTTATACACATGATTAGCTATGGAAAATTCAAATTAGATAATTTGATCCCCATTGTTTTTGTTCTTATTACAATGTAATCTCTTGGCTAGTAATTTTTATGAAATTCATGTGTCAAAGAACTTAATCATGCTTAAGTATGATCTACCTTAGTATTAAAATTCTTCCATGATCAAGTTTGCTTCCAAAACAAAGAAGGAACTGTCTAGTTCATCTTTACAAAATCGAATTATGCATTCATCATGTGTGCTATTCATGTCTATGAATTTTCTATTCAGATGATTGCATGCATACCTGCTTTGGAAGCCTAATTCAAACTTGATTTCAAATCGGTTGGAACCATGACTATAATACACACTTGGAAGTATGACTTTTCAATCCAATCCATGAGGTTTAGCTTCAATATGCCATGATTTGGATTGAACTCCATAGTTCACTGTAAATCTAGAAGTTAGCCAAA
Source organism: Boesenbergia rotunda (assembly GCA_024364735.1). NCBI lineage: Eukaryota > Viridiplantae > Streptophyta > Magnoliopsida > Zingiberales > Zingiberaceae > Boesenbergia > Boesenbergia rotunda. Next base: position 47,889 of record JAGFNQ010000107.1, on the reverse strand, counting down.
ATATTTGCAATAGCACATCATATATCTTAGGCTTAAGTGTTCTGATGTTTGAGATGAACCTAGTTGAGTATGCCATGACTTTAATGTATATGTTATTAATATTAATCTATGGCATGAAAATTTCATTTAAGAACAAGATGAACACATTACATCTCAACTTCCTCATTGTTTTGTTTGAACTGATCACTCATAAGACTTTGATAAACAAGAACATGAGCTTAAGGTATAGGGTTAATGTTTTCTTTGTATCAAACTCAAATTCCATGACTTGTTTGTTGTTCCCACTGATCATGCTTTGATACAAACCTGTTTTTGATACTCAAGTTCATGCTTAGCACATAATGATCATGCTTAGAGCATATTAATGATGTTTTGATACAAATCTGTTTTTGGATTATTTTTTAATCCATAGAAATTCTTTGATATGAAAATATAATTTTTGGTTAAGGGACCCCATGATTAGGATCAAATGGATTAAAACTAATTGAATTATGGTCTGGGAATGGTTAAGGGTTGAAACAAATCTATTTTTGAAACTGATCAGGTTCAGAAAATAGTCTGTGTCAGACCTGATCAGTCCACCGACCGATCAGGACTCACCCTGATCGGTCTGGTGACCGATCAGGAATCACACTGATCGGTCCGGTGACCGATCAGATCAACACTGATAAGAAGTATCAGACTACTCCTCAGTCTGATCCCCTTTTCATCAAGATGTATCAGATCACCTGATCATACTGATACACACAAATCTGATACAAACCAAGTATAATTGAAACATACTTGATCCTCCATTGGTACAAACCTGGTACTAAGTGAGTACAAGTTTTGTTCAAGTGTTCAAAAAAAAAGGGTAGGAATTTTTAAGACCCTTGATTCTCAGAAATTTTTCTGAAACATCAAGTATTAAAATGTTGATTTGATACAAACCTATGTTGGAATGTTCAAATGCTTAAGAAAGAGTTTGTTAAGTCATGACTCTTGGTCTTAATGTCGTGTTTCAGAAATGTTTCTGAAATGACGAATATTAATGGAGTCTACACCCTTGTTTTGGAATACCAATTGTTAATGCAGTCTGATCAGGAATGTATCAGAGTTTCAGAAATTTTTCTGAAATCTTATCGCTCCCCAGACTAACAAGAAATATTTCTGTATCAAATAATCAACGAACCTGATCGGTCACGGAGACCAATCAGGATTATATGTCCGATACAGCTGCATTCCTTACTTGTTATATGAAACATATACATGCTTGACCATGATATATTTCTGTATATGGTTTCATGTGCAATTCACACTTATTGCCGTATGATGCATATACATTGTTGTCATGATACATTTATGGTATATGCCTCTCATATGCAATTCAGAGTTTACCTTTGATTATTTTGGGTTTGGGGAGAGACCCATATTTGAGGGGGAGTATGGTTAAACTTAACAGCCCCTCTAGACCCTTTTCGGTGTTCGACAAAGGGGGAGAGTGTGGTTGGTTAAGTTTAGGATGATTATGTTGTAGGGGGAGAATCCTGATTCCCCTATGATTCTGTAAGTTGAGAAATTGATTTCGAATCCCTAAACATAAAATCGGATTGTCAAACAACAAAAAGGGGGAGATTGTTGATGCAGTCTGACCCTGATTGTTGTTTTGGTGTTGACATCGATTTTAGTTTAGGTTGATGATTATGATTATGATTAAGTCCTAATCGGGGATTAGGCACGGAGTGATTGGAAAATCCTAGCTTGGAGGGCTAGGTGGTGAAAAGTCCTAACCTGGAGGGTTAGGTGTGACAAATCCTAGCTTGGAGGGCTAGGTGTTGAAAAGTCCTAATTCGGAAGGGTTGGGTGAAAAGTCCTAGCTTGGAGGGCTAGGTGAAAAGTCCTAACTTGGAGGGTTAGGTGAAAAGTCCCAACTTGGAGGGTTAGGTGAAAAATCCTAGCTTGGAGGGCTAGGTGTGGAAAAGTCCTAATTCGGAAGGGTTGGGTGAAAAGTCCTAGCTTGGAGGGCTAGGTGAAAAGTCAAAACTTGGAGGGTTAGGTGAAAAGTCCCAACTTGGAGGGTTAGGTGAAAAATCCTAGCTTGGAGGGCTAGGTGTGGAAAAGTCCTAATTCGGAAGGGTTGGGTGAAAAGTCCTAGCTTGGAGGGCTAGGTGAAAAGTCAAAACTTGGAGGGTTAGGTGAAAAGTCCCAACTTGGAGGGTTAGGTGAAAAATCCTAGCTTGGAGGGCTAGGTGTGGAAAAGTCCTAATTCGGAAGGGTTGGGTGAAAAGTCCTAGCTTGGAGGGCTAGGTGAAAAGTCCTAACTTGGAGGGTTAGGTGAAAAGTCCCAACTTTGAGGGTTAGGTGAAAAATCCTGGCTTGGAGGGCCAGGTCCTAGCTTGGAGGGCTAGGTTGGATGAAACCCTAGCTTGAAGGGCTAGGTTGGAGCCCCTGGATCGGTCTGGTGACCGATCAGGGAGATTGGCACGATGCTCCTTCGTGGATCGGTCTGGTGACCGATCCAGCGATGACTGATCGGTCTGGAGACCGATCAGGGAGTATGCGTTTCACTCACTGCATAACTCCTGATCGGTCTGGTGACCGATCAGGGAGCCCACAGTGAGTTGAGTTCCCCTGTTGATCTGCTCCTGATCGGTCTGGTGACTGATCTGGAACACTATTCAGACCGTTCCGGAGAATGATCAGGTGTCGCGAGTTCCTCACTATGACCGATCAGGACGGAACCTGATTGGTCTGAGCATGATCTGATCGGTCTGGTGACTGATCAGGAGGATATCTGATCGGTCCGGTGACCGAACAGAAGGGTTGGACAGCGAAGCTCAGAAATCGCCCGACAAAGGGGTGGATCGGTCTGGTGATCGATCCACAACCTGGATCGGTCTGGTGATCGGTCCAGGAGAGTCCCAAAGAAATCGCGATTTCTGATTGAGTGTTGGGGACCGATCAGGATGGAGCCTGATCGGTCTGAACCCATCCTGATCGGTCTGGTGACCGATCAGGAGGCTGTCTGATCGGTCCGGTGACCGATCACTTTAATTCAAATTGCACTGTCAGACGCTCTAATCGCGTCTGAACGTATCTGATTCTCTGCGCTTAACATCTGATGCATGATTCTCTGTGTGATATGTTGTGCTAATGGTCTGATTAAGCTGCAGGTGACAGGGAAGGATTCAAACACTCAAGGAGAGTCAATAGAGGCCTTTCCTTGGAGCAGGTTTGTCCATTTTTCATCTCAGGATGCAACGGCTGGAGCTGCACACTGGATCTGTGATAACCATCATTTTTGTTGATTATTTTAGGCTCTAAAATCTATGTTTGATCCACATTTTATATGCTTAAGTTTGCAATTGTATTAGGTTTCATGTATTCCCTTTATTTTGGCTTTTAATTCAAATCTTTGTATATTTGGGATATTTTTGGCACTAAATTTGAATATCATTTTGTAGGCTTCAAATGATCATGGACCTAGATCAAATCGGGTCAGACTTGAGTTAGCATTGGATCCAGATCAAAGGGATCAAGCATCGGATTAATAGGAGTCGTCCATTCTAGAGAACAGCTAGATCTGAGCCATCGGCCAACTTCTGGTCAATCCGAGTTCAAGATAGAGTAAATCATGACCATAGACCAAGATCTGAAAATTTCAGCTAAATCAGAAGTGATCTGACCGTTGGATCAAGCTCAAGATGTTATAGATCATCCATTCAAGCAAAGGGAAGATATGGACCATCCGCCACTGATCTGGTTAATCCGAGCTGGGGACAGGTAGATCAGAACCATTGATTGGGATCTGTGAAGTTTGGTTCAGATATGAAAAGATCTGACCGTTGGATGAAGCCAAATTAATCTCAGCCGTCTGTTGCTTCCATCAACATTTGACTGAACCAGGGCCGAATCTGGCTGAACCCATTTGCTGAAGCTGATTCAACCCAAGGCTGACCGAACCACTGAACCTGGACTGAACCAAAAGTGCTGACTGAACTCAATCTGCTGGACCGAACTGAATGTGACTGAACCCAGCTATTGAGCCAAACTCAAGCTGAGCCGAACTCAGGGCTGAATCAAATCGCTGAAGCTGGCTGACTGGACCGAACTGAAGGGAGATTGAACCCAAGCTGATCTGTGAGTGGCTTGGCTGACCGAACCCACGCGCAAATGAGCCAAACAAAAGGGACAAGCAGCAGCTAGGGCACGCATCCTCTCGATTCATCTTCTCCACGGAGGCGAGGGCGATCGGGGAGAGCGGCTGAGTTTGAGGGGTTCCCGACTCAACCCGTCTTCTCTACTTTCACCGCCGGCGGTATTCCACCCATTTCATCGCCGCTGGCCAGAGCTTCGATTGATCGAGTTTGAGCAGTTCCCGACTCGATCCGATCAACTCCATCCGCTTTCACTTCATCGCCGCCGACCGACAGCTTTCTCTCGAGTTTGAGGGGTTCCCGACTCGATCAGAGCATTCATCCACATCACCACCGCAGAGCTAGGGCCCAGGGGTTCCGAGCCCTAGTCGACTCCACCGCCGACGATCCATCCATTTCTCCGTCCGGATTCAAGTTCCATCGAGGAACCCTAGATGTCAATTCCAGTAGCTTAATTACTTCCCAGCAGTTTTATTTTTTCCTTCACAGCTTTGAATCCATTTCTTCGCAGTTTCTTCTTCAGCAATTCCTTCCAACAGATGTTCTCTTCACAATTTCGATCCAGCAGCAGCTTCAATTTCCTTCACAGCAATTGAGTTTCCGTAGCTTCTTTCACATCAGTTCCATTTTCAGTAGCTCCTTCCCAGCTTTCTTTCGGCAGAAAGTCATCACAGCAGCTCAACATTCCTTCACAGCAGCATCCTTGGATCAATTTACGAGTCTCAATTTAATTCGGTTGTTAATTGTGTTGATGTTTGGGGTGTTTGTGATTGGTAGTTAAATACTTGTATTGGATGAATCTTTCCTATTTTAAATTGCACTTGTTTGAATCAATTTCAATCATGCATATGAGGTGTTTGGTCAAATGCCTGTTAGAACAATTTCTTTCAATAGCGATGTTCCTTGTTGCTTAATTCATGTTTTGTGTTGCTCTTCCTATTGCTTTAAGTTTTACGTCTTCAATTACATGCAATTAAGCTAGGTTGGGTTAGAATTCTTTAATACTGTAAGTTTTGTTCCATGTTTAGTTTTGTCAATGCTTAATTTCAAGTTGTTCTTTTCTTTACCACAATTGTAGCAGGCTAAATTAGATTTCATTACCTGTACTGTTTTTCCTTAATTAGGCTAGATTGCATACCTGCTTGTCATTTCTTTTCGTAGTATTAACGTTCAAACCCAAAACCCAGTTCATATCCAAAACCCAAAAGCAATAAAATACGATCATGAGAATTATCATGTACCAACTACATTCGTTGGGAGACGACTCGAGTTACTCTATGCTACATTAGTTTAGAGTAATTCGGTACTTAAATTGTATTTGAAACCGTGACACGACTGAAACGGGTTATCAAGCTGCTGACTGGAGCTTGGCTGAGGGAAGCTCATGGAGTCCAGGGAGAGCTCATTGGTAGCTGGTGTTGACAGGTGAGCAGCTGGAGGCTGCAGTGAGATGGTGTCATCTGGCGTTCAGTGGAGAAACAAAAGGAGGGTAGCGGAGAAGAGCAGAGTAGAGTTCGGAAGTGACTTCTGGCTTGAGTTCTTGCTGCGCGATCGTTTTCTCCACACTTTGCTTGTGCGATTACATCCATCATCTTGAGCAAACAACTGTGATCTTTGAGGCAACCATCGGTTACTTGGGCACTTGAAAGAAGGAACAAGAGGCTTGAGTCCATTAATGAGAAGACACGAAGAAGGGTGTTCTTGTGTGAGATCTGCGCTGAGTGGAGCTCGAGAGAAGCTTGCTGTGTTCTTGTCTGTTCTAAGTGCTAAGTAAGATCTTTCTTGTGTTTCATTGTGCTTAAAACTATATCTCTGTTGAAACGCTGTGGAGATGTTACTCCACCGAGAAGGAGGTTGCATTTTATTCGGTGTTCACCGGGGCTTGATCTGCCGACGATCAAGGGATCGCCCACCTTAAGGGCACGCCAAGGAGTAGGGGCAAGTTATCCCCGAACCTTGTAAATCCTCTTGTTAGCGTTCTTGTGTTTACTCATAGCTTAGGGGTTTCATTTCTGCAAACTCTGTTTTCTTGTGCTTCCGCTGTGTTACTAACGTGTGAGTTGCAGAAAAATCGATAAGTGCTAAAGATCAAGTGTTTGGCTATATTCACCCTCCCTCTCTAGCCATCTGAGTTCCAACACCTGAGGGAGGTCCACACTTTCAGGCAAAAGCATATGCTGCTGCACATTAGGAGGCTCCCGCTGCTGCTGCCGACTACGACTATGAGCCGGACCCAGATCTGCGCTGGCAGATTTCAGAGCTTGATCGGACCATCCAGCATGATCTTCATCTGCGAGAGCTCTATCGCGAGGAGGTTCGGTCGGGTTTTCGCTCCTTCGATCGCAGACTGACCGCGGTGGAGTCCGATGTCTCCGAGGTCCGTACTTTACAGCAAACGTGATACGAAGAGTGGCGCCGGCACACCTTTCCGGGAGATGCGCCCTCTGGTAGTGCTGCACCAAGGCCTTTTGCTCCTGATGATGCCACGATGGATGACCCTATGCATGATGACCCCCCTCCCCCCAACCAATGGTTGATCTATTCTGCTTCTGCCCTTTGCTATTTGACTGCTTGGATTGTATGACTTTCAGGCTATATGCCTATGACTTGACATTGATGGTTTTTGTCCTGTATTTGCCTTGACTCTGATGCTTGATGATGCATCTGACACTATGTCTGCTTTTCATATTTGACTTACTATTTTCTGCTTATTGATTGGCGTATATGCTTGTTCATAAAATTGCTATCGTTATGTATGCCTCATTATGCGTTGTACTGATTATGCTTATGACGCCATGTTCATATGATACATATGATTGCTTTGCCATGCCTTATCTTTATCATATATTTTTATATGTTTTCAAAATTCAATCAAATATTTTGTTGTTTTGGGAGACCCCTAGGGTTGAGGGGGAGTATGATTAAACTTAACAACTCGTCTACACCCTTTTCGGTGTTTGACAAAGGGGGAGAGTGTGGTTGGTTAAGTTTTGGATAACTATGTTGTAGGGGGAGGATCCTGATTCCCCTATGATTCTGAAATTTGAGAATATTGATTTCGAATCCCTAAATTAGAATCGGGTTGTCAAACAACAAAAAGGGGGAGATTGTTGATGCAGTCTGAACCTGATTATTATTTTGGTGTTGACACCGATTTTAGTTTAGGTTGATGAGATGATTATGATTGGGATTAAGTCCTGGTCATGGACTAGGCATACCTAGTGGGACTAGGTTTGATGAAATCCTAACTTGGAGGGTTAGGTGTAAGAAAATCCTAGCTTAGAGGGCTAAGTGTGGAAAAGTCCTAACCTGGAGGGTTAGGTGTGAAAAATCCTAGCTTGGAGGGCTAGGTGTGAAAAATCCTAGCTTGGAGAGCTAGGTGTGGAAAATCCTAACCTGGAGAGTTAGGTGTGGAAAATCCTAGCTTGGAGGGCTAGGTGGTGAAAAGTCCTAACCTGGAGGGTTAGGTGTGAAAAAGTCCTGGCTTGGAGGGTCAGGTCCTAGCCTGGAGGGCTAGGTTGATGAAATCCTGGCTTGGAGGGCCAGGTCCTAGCTTGGAGGGCTAGGTTGGATGAAATTCTGGCTTGGAGGGTCAGGTCCTAGCTTGGAGGGCTAGGTTGGGTGAAACCCTAGCTTGAAGGGCTAGGTTGGAGCCCCTGGATCGGTCTGGTGACCGATCAGGTAGGTTGGCACGGTGCCCCTTCATGGATCGGTCTGGTGACCGATCCAGCAATGACTGATCGGTCTGGTGACCGATCAGGGAGTGTGCAGTTCACTCACTGCTCAGCTCCTGATCGGTTCGGTGACCGATCAGGGAGCATCCAGTAGGTTTTTGGGAACCTTACTGATCTGCTCTTGATCGGTCTGGTGACCGATCTGGAACACTATTCAGACCGTTCTGGAGAACGATCCAGTGTCGTGGACTCCGTCTTATAACCGATCAGGCCGGAGCCTGATCAGTCAAGAAGCTTCCTGATCGGTCTGGTGACCGATCAGGTCACAGCCTGATCGGTCTGGTGACCGATCAAGCCCGTGTGGCCGCGAAAGCTGGGAGTCCCAGCAAAGTGGTGGATCGGTCCGGTGACCGATCCACGAGCCCTGGATCGGTCTGGTGACCGATCACTTTAATTCAAAATGCACTGTCAGACGCTCTGATCGCATCTGAACACATCTGATTTCTCTGCGCTTAATCTCTGATACTTGATTCTCTGCTTGATATGCTGTGCTAATGGTCTGATTAAGCTGCAGGTGACAGGAATGGATTCAAACACTCAAGGAGGGTTAATGGAAGTCTTTCCTTGGAGTAGGTTTGTCCGTTTTCCATCTCAGGTTGCAACGGACGCTGGCGCTGGCTGGAGCTGCTGACTGGGGCTGGTATGAGGGAAGCTCAGGGAGTCCAGGAGAGCTCAGTGGTAGCTGGTTGTTGCAGGAGAGCAGCTGGAGGCTGCATTGAGGTGGTGACCTAGCGATCAGTAAGCTGGGACTTAAGCGTTTGGTGGCGAAGGAGTCTCAGCAACTCAACGAAACTACACTGCGACAACCTATGCTTGCAACAACTCTGTTCCATCATCTCTTGAGCAAGCAATTGTGATCTTTGAAGCAACCATCTGTTACTTGAGCACTTAGAGGAAGAAACAAGAGGCTTGGCGAGTCCATCAGCGAGAAGACACGAAGAAGGGAGTTCTTGCGTGAGATCTGCGCTGGGTGGAGCTCGGGAGAAGTTCTGCTTGTGTTCTTGTGGTTCCAAGTGCTAAGTAAGATCCTTCTTGTGTTTCATTGTGCTTAAAGCTCTATCTTTGTAGAAACGCTGTGGAGATGTTACTCCACCGAGAAGGAGGTTGCATTTTATCCGGATCTTCCGGGGCTTTATCTGTCGACGATCAAGGGATCGCCCACCTTAAGGGCACGCTAAGGAGTAGGGGCAAGTTATCCCCGAACCTTGTAAATCCTCTTGTTAGCGTTTTGCATGTGTGCTTAGCTTAGGGTTCATTTCTGCATACTCTGTTTTTTCTTTAGCTTCCGCTGTGCTACTAACATTTAAGGTGCAAAAATTTAATAAGTGCCAAAGCTTAAGTGTTTGGCTATATTCACCCCCCCCTCTCTAGCCATCCAAGTTCCAACATGACCGAGTGGGTAGGGCTGTGACAACTGTACGCACTCTAACAACAAATATCACAGAAGGTGTGGTTGAGTGGACAGGATGCTGGGAAGACAACTACTCCAAAACCCCGATACATAGGGGGAGCCACCAACATCTCTAGTATCCCTCGAAAACAACGGTGAGGGTGTCACTGTTTGCCTACAACTGCAATATGTATGGCATAACAGGACAGATGCTCGCACTCTAGCAACTACCACGACAACAAGTGGTTGAGTGATTTGAGCAACTAAATGACTAACGACGGCTTAACCATATGGAAGTCCAACAGTCGTTAGTATGCAACGTGCAGATATGGTGCGTGCTACGAGATGCACGAACAACCAGAGAAACAACGATGCAACAAAATCTAACAATTAAAACATGCATCAATACATCCAACCGGAAATCGAAAACCAACAATTATGCACCTACACTACTAGGTAGGGTATTTCTAATGCCAAATAAACCTATCTGTGTTTAATGGACTTCTAAGTACTCGCGTACAAGCGGCACTTTACAGAACAGAAACCCAATAGAGGACTGTACAGAGACGAATTTGGAATACTCGAAGATCAACGAAGAATAAGTATCAACGGCGATGTTAAAATATCAAACAACAAAGAATAAGGTCAAGTAACCTATAAGACATAAAATAGTCATGCTTTAAGGTAAAAGAAACTACTCGAGTACAAAGGAGAAGTACCCGCCTTTATTGTAGAACGTATACGAACAGAACCTCCCACGATTGACAACGTGAGTCCAAAGTCAAGGTCCTGTATAATTGATAAAGTTTAGCCATTTATAAACTTAAATACTTAGCTAAACTACATATAAACATAATTAGGATATGTCCTAATTACAATATCTATTTAACCAAATTGTAAATAACAATAAGTTCTTTCTTGACTTAATTATTAAAATTAAATTATTAGGTTAATTCCCGAATTAACCTTAGAAACTCTCACAACTACAACCCAATCCTCAAATTCCAAAAAATACTAGTTTCATAGTGATCAAGATCAACTCCCAAGCTACGAATCATGTTTGATCACACGGTACAAATAAGATAGCAACCCAAAAACCACACACATGACAATTCACCCCCACACGAATCTAAGGGCAGAGAGTTCGATAAGGCTCAAAGATACAAACCCCATAATAACAATCAAAAACCCATCCAACATCTAAACTCTAAAACATTCTCACAACCTAAATACTGACTTTAAGAAATCATTAAAATTCCAACTCATTCTTCCCAAGCCCATGGTTGTTTACGGTAACCTTATCACAACAAAACCAATACAAAACTTTCCACTGTACTGAACCAATTCATGTCGACCGTTCAACCCATTTGCTAACAGGGGTTAATTAATTCATGAAACTAAATTCTAAAACCAACAAAACCAATACTAATCATCTTACTTAAATGGTTGCCAGTGTTGCTCAATAAAAATCAAATTTGTTTCCTTCCTCTAGTAGCTCTCCGTTCCCACCCCAATCCCAAATTCTGAAGTCCAACCAACTGCAAATCAAATCGAGAGAAAACGTTGAAATTGATTCACTGCCAACCCTAGCAAGAACACATCTACAAACTAAGAAACAACTCATACCTAATAAATGGAGACCGATTGGTAGTTCTCGGCCGTTGGGGTCTCTCGCGTGGAGAAGGCGATCGTGCAAACTCTTGCGTGACTAGGGCTCGCGATGGGGCGGCGTCAGGAAGAAGACAGAAGAAGAAGAAGGGAAGGAGAAGTCGGAGGTCGGCAGCGCTCGCTGGGAACCGCTGCGGCAACGGGGCAGAGGAGATCGGGAAAGGCTCGGCTGCGTTCGGCTAGGGCTGCAGCAGCATCGGGCGAAAACCGAAGGGGTCAGGGGAGAAAATGAATCGGGAAAAAAAGTCTTTAAGGGTTTATATAATTGTTTTGGCATTTTACAATTAAGTCCACCTATTTTAGTTATTCACAACTAAGTCCCTATTTTGCAAAAAGGCCCTTTAAAATTTCAGTTTTAAACAGAACATAACTGAAAATTATTAGTACTAAGTTTGCACATCAGAAATAACATCTCATAAGAAAATTTAAATAGAGATATCAAGTATGGAGAAATCCAAGTATCCTAAGTCCATTAGTGAGTTTTCACCGAAACCCACTGATTCATCCTAGAAAACTCCTATTGTAACATAATTTATAATCATTAGAAGTTTGGACACCAAAAATACCATCTCCTAGCACAACTCTAACTATTGATATTGGATTTTGAGAAATCTAAATATCCTAGGTCCATCAATGGGTTTTGGTGAAAACCCACTGATAGACCTAAAAATCTCCTATTGCAACATAATTTATAATCATCAGAAGTTTGGACACCAAAAATACCATCTCCTAGTTCAACTCTAATTATTGATATTGGATTTTGAGAAATCCAAATATCCTAGGTCCATCAGTAGATTTTGGTGAAAACTCACTAATAGACCTAAAAATCTCCTATTGCAACATAATTTATAATCATTAGAAGTTTGGACTCCAAAAATACTATCTCCTAGCTCAACTCTAACTATTGATATTGGATTTTGAGAAATCCAAATATCTTAGGTCCATCAGTGGGTTTTGGTGAAAACCCACTGATTAACCTAAAAATATCCTATTGCAATATAATTTATAATCATTAGAAGTTTGGACACCAGAAATACCATCTCCTAGCTCAACTCTAACTAGAACTATTGATATTTTTATTTAATTTACTTATATTTATCCAAGATTTTGGTCAGACCCAAGGAGGGCCTGAACACATCTGTGTTCAAGCCCTCTTAGTGTGACTTCAGACCCTGCGTTTTAATATGAAATTACGTGTTTTGATAGATTTTTTATATATTAATATATTTTTAAAATAGAAAAAAAATTTGAGTCCACATCGGGCCTGAATCAAAAGATTTCAGGCCCAATGTGGGCCTAAAATCAAAAATTTTAGGCCCACGCTGCCTAAAATCAAAAAATTTCAGGTTTTTTATATATTAATATATTTATTAAATATTATTTAATATATTAATTTATATTAATCAAATATAAAAAATCATCTATTTATATTTTTGAAATCACGTTCGATGAAATATTTTTTTAACTGAAATATTTTTTCGGTTTTTACCTTACATTTTTTAGCCGATTCCATAATATATTATTTTAAAATAAAAAGTCTGAAAAAGCATGTTCAGACGTCTTGGAATTCGTTACTAAGAGAGAGAAAGAGAAAGGCAGTAGTTAGCGGGAGGGGTATAAGAGGAAGTTCAGTAAAATGAGTACGCCCTTTGGTAAAAATGAAACCATGGTACGCCTTTTGGTAAATACTAATTCTTGGGTACGCCCTTTGGTAAAAAGCCGTTAATATTTTGTTTAGCTAATGGATTTAATTGTATAAATAGCTAAACTTAATCAATTATACAGGACCTTGATTCAGACCCGTTCAGTTGATCGTGGAAGGTTCTCGTTTACGGACTTCTACAATTTTAAGGCGGGTACTTCTCTTTTATACTCGTGTAGTTCCTTTTACCTTAAAGCATGACTGTATTATGTCTAATAGGTTGCTTGACCTTATTCCTTATTGTTTGTTATTTTAACATCGCCGTTGATACTTTTTCTTCGTTGATCTTCGAGTATTCAAAATTCATATTCGTATAGTCTCCTGTTGTTTTCTGTTTTGTAAAGTGCCGCTTGTATGCGAGTACTTAGAAGTCCATTAAACACAATTAGGTTTATTTGACATTAGAAATATCCTACCTAGTAGTGTAGGTGCATAATCGTTGGTTTTCAATTTCTGGTTGGTTGTATTGATGTATCGTTTACTTGTTGGATTTTGTTGCATCGTTGTTTCTCCGGTTGTTCTTGCATCTTGTAGCATGCACCATATCTGCACGTTGCATACTAACGACTGTTGGGCTTCCATACGGTTAAGTCGTTGTTAGTCATTTAGTTGCTCAGTTTACTCAACCACTTGTTGTCGTGGTAGTTGCTAGAGTGCGAGCAACTGTCCTGTTAGCCACACATGTTGTAGTTGTAGGCAAGCAGTGACACCCTCACCGTTGTTTTTCGAGGGATAGTAGAGCTGTTGATAGCTCCTCCTATATATCGGGGTTTGGAGTGTTGGCTCCCCAGCATCCTGTCCACTCAACCACACTTTTCTGTGGAATTCGTTAGAGTGCGTATAGTTGTCACAACCCTACCCATTCGGTCACACAGATGGGATGTGTTGGCGGCTTGACTGGCTTCAGGGGTGACACATGTCATTGCATCATATGCATATATTGCATTTATGCATTTTCTTGTGGTTGTTGCATTAATATGAGTTATGGTTGCTGCATTTGGTTGACATGCATGTATATGTTGATTTTATTGTTGTCGCGTTGTTTTATACCTGCTTAGTTGTTATTCGGTTTTATAATATATTGTTTTATATATGTTATGCATGTTTAGGTATTCTTATATTCCTTATGGACTGTACTCTATTGATTCTCTGCTTAGTTATCCTTTATTATGTCATGCAATTATCGACTCATATACCCGCTGAGTCCGCCCGGACTCACCACCCCTGCTTTCTCATTTTGTTTCAGATTGCAGGTAATTGCATTTCTTGGAGTCAAGAGAGGATCCAGTTGCCAGTCCCCAGAGTTGAGTTGTTTTCGTATTTGGTTTAGTTGCTTTATTTTCAGTACTTGGTTAGTTTGCATTTTATTTGCTTATCAGATATCGGACTGATTTTGTTATTATTATAGAGACATTTTGAGTTCTCTTTGGTTGTGGTTTCTTTTTATGTTTAAGGCGGCTGAGCCACCCGTTATTATTCTTATAACTGCGTGGTTATGTTTATTTTCTTTATTTTGTGATGCTAGCCGCTTGTGGCTAAGTTATATGGTGAGAGTGTATGTATTATTTGCCCCAACATGTCCGCCGTACAGGTGAGATGTTGTCCGATTTTCGAGTAAGCATGTGCCTCTGGGGTCGTGACAAGTTTGTTATGTTTTCTTGTCTATCCAAAATCGAACAGAACTCTTCCATCCGTCCTTCCCACTTTGACAACTTCTAGATTGCTCAACAACCAGTGGCGAGGTCGCGAGGGTGAGGTTGCGAGCGTCGTGGACAAGTCATGAGGCCGCAGCCTGGTGACAAACTCTTAGGGCGAGATCCGACCTCGCCGCGAGCTCTCAGGGAGAGGTCCTGCTTCGCGACCTCGGCGCGAGCAAGGTTAAGCCTTGCGACCTCTTCAGGAGCGAGGTCCAGCCTTGCAACCTCTCAGCGAGTGAGGTCCGACCTCATGACCTTGCCACTAGCGAGGTCGTAGGTAGGGTCATGCCTCGCGACCTATTCAAGAGTGAGGTCCTGCCTTGCAACCTCTTAGCAATTGAGGTCCGGCCTCGTAACCTGGCCATGAACAAGGTTGCGGGTGAGGTCCACCCTGGTGACCTCTCCGCAAGCAAGGTCACTGGCGAGGTCTGACCTCGCCGCGAGCAAGGTCACGGGCGAGGTCTGACCTGGTGATGTTCAGTAGGAAAATACATAAATTGGGAAGCACGATTAATAATGAAATCAATATTGGGTCGTGTAATGGTGACATATTATAGAGCTCCAACAATACTTCAGTAAATCTACGGATTAGTCATTAAAGAGGAGGATGAAGGTGTAGTGAAATCACCTTCGATGATTGGTGTGGAGATAGGATGTGTACCATCCATTTTAACTCGTTGTAGAAGTCTAACAATATATTTTTTCTGAGAGAGAAGACAACCTTTAAAATGTAAGAAAAACTCTATACCAAGGAGAAATGAGCGTTACCAAGATCTCTAATAAGAATCTCTTAATGAAAAAGATGGAGTAAAGTAGGAATGTAATTTTGATCACTTCCAGTTATTAAGATATCATCTACATAAATCAAAACAAATATTAAAAATTCTTCATTGCATTTCTAGAATAGAAAAGAGTTAGTTTTTGAGCTAGAGAATCCATGAGATGCATTACCTGGAGCTAGGAGAGGATCCAGTTACCAGTCCCACAGTATTGAGTTGGTTTGAGTTTGGTTTAGTATCTACTTTATTTCCGCATTTAATTCTTAGACTGATATTTATTTTATTTATGTGGTATCGTCTTAGCAGATTTATGTTTATATCTTGTTGGTCTAGTATGTTCGTTTTGGACTTACATTGGAGTTTTCTTTTGTATATGGACTCTCTGCTATTTTTATTTTTCTTAAAGATATTAACTATGGGGTTGTGAATTTACTCTATTATTGTGATGTCAGTTATGTGAGGCTGAGCTATATTTTTGTGGTGTATTTTGTATAAATGTCTCAATTTGTCCGTCGTACAGGAAAGATACTGTTCGATTTTTGAGCAAACATCGGTCTCTGGGAGTGTGACATCTTTTCAAGAGTGTTATTATACAGATTCTATCCATTTTGTAATAATAGACGATGATTAAAATGTAAATATTATCATCTTGAAGTTTGAGAGTTAAAATCTGACAAAGTCAATATGTCTGTCTTCTTCATGCATTAGTCATAATATCCGAACTAGTAACTTTTATGATTTACTTCTTTCGTATTAATTCTGGGATAAATTAACAGGAGCACTGAGAGTGAGCGGGTCAACTTATATCACGTTTTCATACGGATTCGAACCTTCAAATTTCGGTGCATGAAAACCATTCAAATTTAATCCTCACCACAAACAAGAGAGCAACCATTGAAATTTTGCACATTTAATTTCTTAGAGTCAACTCATAATGAAAGAAATGGACACGATATTTGTTTTTATTAATTTTCTAATCTAATCGGATGTGTGACAAATTGTTGACTTATATCCACAATTCTCTCAGCCTCCGAATTATTGATTAGACTTCCGATTCTGTCATCAAATTTTTTAAATTTAAGGTGTTAAATTGAAATTGAATCTTTTATTATAAGTTGTAGCAACTCTAAAAGGGAATACGCAGTAGATTGCAGATGCATGCAAGCAGTGCAAATCTTAATGCTTAAGCTTCCATGGCCAAGATGCAACACTTTCTTTTTCAGTTCAGGGAAATAGTAGCAATAACAACACTCTTCTTTCTTGTGGAGTCCTCATCTTCAGGTATATTTATGAAAGAAATTTTAGTCTAGAATTAAAATAAATAAATAAATAAATATATATATATATATATATATATAACTTTATCAAATATTTAAAAGGTCAAAATAGTCTCCTTTTTTATCTTTATGATCAAAGAAGCACATATTTTTTAAAACAGCATGTTATCTATAATTTTCTATCTAACATACCTCTTTATATTATATTTCAGAGTTGTTTTACAATAAAAAAAAGTCTTATGGTAGTGCTCTTTTGATCAAATTGAGTCAAAACAACTCTGAGATAGGACTTGTTAAGACTAATTTTGATCAAAACTGAGTGTAAATTTTTTTTGATCAAAACATTTCTAAGGTATGCCAAAACAATTTCAAATTGGAGCTGTTTTAGTCAAAAAGTTCCAAACAGATATGGGTATATTGTTGGTATTTTTTTTAATAAGTGGAGCCTTTTTTGATGATGATTGATGATGATGATGAAGAAGAAGAAGAAAAAGGAGGAGGAGGAGGAGGAGGAGGAGGAGGAGGATGACTTTTTATTATTATTATTTTTTTTGCTTTAAAATTTATGAATTTATTTTTTTTAATTATCCCTTAACCTAACTTAACCTATAATAGGTCAAAGTGGCAGTCTACTAATTAATTAGCTAAAACTAATTTCGGTCCGTTGCATGATTGGACAATTAATTGATTGTCGATCGAAATCTTTTAGCCAAAACTACATGATAGTCATAAAGAATACAAGGTTACAAATGAATGCGGACATATTTAGAAGAATAATCATTTACATTGGATACAATTCTGATGTCTCTAGTGCTATATATTAAGAGAATCCCTACAAATACAATGTTACTCATTTGAAATTTCTGTTGACGTTGACCGGCCAGCAAAGCTGATGTGGCGGAAATGAAATTTGAAAAATAAAATTGTTTAGTAAATTTTAAAATATAAATGTTGGTTGCATCCTTCAATAAAATTTATTTGTTTAATTATTTATGACTTTGGTACATGAGATACAGGAGAGATAATGACCCAGAGCAGCTCACTTGTCAATGGACAGACCTTGACATCCACAGGAGACGTGTTCCAGTTGGGCTTTTTCAGTCTAGATAGGGAACGTGAATTAATCGGCGTGAATGCAACGTGAACGACGTGGCGTGCCACGTGCCACGTCGTTCACGCCACGTGGGCGCAGGTTTCGGCGTAATTGGCAAGGAAACAGGCGCAGGCTCGGCATGGGCACCAACATGTACCCGTCCTCCACTCTTCTCGGTGAAAAGAAGAGCGGCGGAGAACTCAGCGGGCTCAACATCGACGAGCTCATCGAGAAAGCCGACGGCTTCGCCGGAGTCTTCCCTGGTAGGACCGACCTCGCGGTTCGCAAAGTGTTTTGAGATCAATTGAATATCGTTCTCGCTGCATGCAGAGCACAAGTATGAGATCGTGAAGAGGCTGCAGGAAATGAAGCACATCTGCGGCATGACCGGTGACGGCGTGAACGACGCGTTGGCTCTGAAGAAGGCGGACATCGGCATCGCGGTAGCGGACGCGACGGACGCCGCCCGAAGCGCCTCCGACATCGTGCTGACAGAGCCTGGTTTGAGCGTGATCGTGAGCTCGGTGCTGACCAGCCGCTCAATCTTCCAGCGTATGAAGAACTACACCATCTACGCCGTCTCCATCACCATCCGCATCGTCCTCGGCTTCCTCCTCATCGCCCTCGTCTGGCGCTTCGACTTCTCCCCTTTCATGGTCCTCATCATCACCATCCTCAACGACGGCACCATCATGACCATCTCCAAGGACAGGGTCAAGCCATCCCCCCTGCCGGACTCATGGAAGCTCTGCGAGATCTTCGCCACCGGCGTCGTCCTTGGCTCCTACCTCGCCATAATGACCGTCATCTTCTTCTACCTCGCCCATGACACAGACTTCTTCCCTGTGAGTACTCGACGCCATACAAACACTCAAAAGAAGCCATTTACAGGTCGATTGATCTATCGCGTTCTGGATATACCGATCGAAAACAGGAAAAGTTCGGCGTGAGGCAGATCAGGGACAACCCTGATCAGATGGTGGCAGCTCTGTATCTCCAAGTGAGCATCATCAGCCAAGCGCTCATCTTCATGACCAGGTCCAGGAGCTGGTCTTTTCTGGAGCGCCCTGGCTTTCTACTCGTCGCTGCCTTCCTCGCCGCCCAACTAGTAATCTCATTACTTGATCTCGCACACTTTTCCTCCAACTCTTTCTCAATCGACTAGCTTGATCAATCACGAACTGATCATCGATGAAAGGTGGCCACGCTGATCGCGGTGTACGCATCATGGGAGTTCGCTAGGATCCAAGGCATGGGCTGGGGATGGGCATTGGTCATCTGGATCTACAGCTTGATCACCTTCTTCCCTCTCGACGTCCTCAAGTTCATCATCCGATACGCTCTCAGCGGCAGGGCCTGGGGCAACCTGATCGACAACAAGGTGAGAGAGATCGCCTCTTCGATCGGGCTGAAACCCCAATGCATTAATTTGCCTTCTTACTTCAAACTCTCATCCATGATCGATGCAGATTGCGTTCACCAACAAGAATGATTACGGGAAGGAAGAGAGGGAAGCCCAGTGGGCGACGGCACAACGCACTCTGCACGGCCTTCAAACAGCCAACGCGTCGGAGCTCTTCAACGACAACAACAACAACTACCGGGAGCTGTCGGAAATCGCCGAGCAGGCCAAGCGGCGCGCCGAGATTGCCCGGTAACTACACTCTCTTGACCAACAACTTATTCGAACAATCTCCGGATGCTTCAGCGGTTAATTCGATGCAGGCTAAGGGAGCTCGGCGTTCGACTCCGATGAAACCGCGGCGTTCGACTCCAAGGCGGGAAAAGGTTTCGGCGTCGGCGGGAAAATGTTTCGGCGTCGAGGAAATACACGCCGAAAGTTCGCCCACGTGGCGTCGTTCACGTTGCGTTCACGCCGAGTAATTCACGTTCCCTATCATTTCTCCAATAGAAATAAGTCTGTCAACACATCCATGGCAGCCTTCAACCTCACTTACGAAGGAAATCTAATCTTATTTGAGGAAGTCAAAATTGTTTGGTCGACGGGAACGAGATCCACAGGACTCAATTCTGCACGCTTGCAGCTTTTAGAATCTGGAAACCTCGTGCTGAACGACAGCAACTCGATTCTATGGCAAAGCTTTGAGCACTCGAACGACAGCGACACGGATCTCCCTGGCATGAAGCTCGGATTTAACAACCGGACCAATACTTCATGGCGGCGAGTGTCATGGAAGAACGTCACGGATCCTTCTCCGGGAGACTACATCCACATGATCCGTGCTCTACCTATTCCGGATGTGTTCATATTCCACGGATCCACTAAAAACCATCGAAGCGGCCTGTGGAATGGAGGTGGCTTTGTCGGTCATCCATTCATGGCTTTGTCGGACATCCACTCAATGAATTTCACTTTTGTGTCCAACCAGAATGAGACCTATTATATGGTTAATTACACGGCCTGGCCAACACCGGTGTTGACGCGGTCAGTGATGTGCGTCAATGGAACCTACCAGCGTTGGTTTCTTGAAACGGGTGGCAAGGGAGGGTGGCAACTTCTGTGGTCGTTTCCGGAGGGCGACTGCGATATGTACAATCGATGCGGCCGCAACAGCGTGTGCACCAAGACATACGATGGTGTCGACTGCCAGTGCTTGCACGGGTTCATAAAGATTGCGGAGATCGGATGCCAGAGGGAGAAACCTTTGAATACCTCGTCAAACCAGTTTTTGAAGATGGCGAACGTGAAGGTGCCCGATACTGAGAATGCTACGGCACGAGGAAACATGAGTCCAGGTGACTGCATGAAATGGTGCTTGAAGAATTACTCATGCGTTGCATATGCGGTGATCAGTGGGTCTTATGGATGCATAACTTGGCCTGGTGATCTGTTGGATCTCAGAACTTTGGTCAATGCAGGAGATGATTTATATATCCGAATGTCAGGTAATCTAATTATTCACATAATTGGATCATCAGAGTACGATTAATCAAACATCTGCCTTTTTATTTTCCTTCCAGAATAATCCACAAAGAAGCACGCGTGGGCGGCGATAGCCATTCCTCTGCTACTCGGATTTTTTCTTCTATGTTGTGCTGGCGTACTCGTGTGGTGGAAGAGAAACAGAGCGTCAACCAGATTGATATTACAGTTGCCAAATGTGACGGAAGGTAAAGAATCGCATTTGCCACTAAATTTTACTTTTATTTGTGGGGTGATTAATTCGTTCTCGCAGGTAACACGACGACTGGTGATGATTCTCGTCTGCATAATACTTATAACGGAGTAGGTTAGTTCCTTCTCTTCTTCCTCATTGCTCATGCATATACGCTGCATTATTATGCAGTTATTCCAAACGTTCATTTATTAGCTCGTATCTGATTACAGAGTTTAATTGAAATCGACCTATTTCTTTCTTAATTTTTTGAAATCAAAGATCATGATGGAGGAATTATACTGATTAACGGCGTGATCTTTGTGCAAGGTATGCTCAACACATTGGGGTTACTAACTTCCTACGATTTGTGTACAATAAAAATTGCAACAAATAATTTCTCTGATGAAAACAAGCTTGGCGAAGGTGGATTTGGTGTGGTTTACAAGGTAATTAAGGACAGTTCCAGTATAGCAAATGAGGCATAATCTTTTAAACCAACAAATATAAAATAAATAGTTCATTTTAGCAGGGTCACTTGGAAGATGGACAAAAGATTGCTGTCAAGAAATTGTCCATAAACTCCTCACAAGGGCCAAATGAATTTCAAAATGAACTCTCGCTGATAGCTAAGTTACAACATAGAAATCTTATTCGTCTTTTGGGTTGTTGTATCGAAGGCACTCAGAGACTTATCATTCTTGAATACATGGAAAATAAGAGCTTAGACACCTTCATTTATGGTAAATATATTTTCCATAATAAGTTAATTGCATCACCTCATAAATGATTAGGCATTTATATATCTAATCTTATGAAAATGACTTTAGATAAAACAAAAAGCTCCCTGCTAAATTGGCAAAATCGTCTTGAGATTATAATTGGGATTGCTCGAGGACTTTTATATCTTCATCAAGACTCTACCTTGAGAATTATTCATCGTGATCTGAAACCAAGTAATATCCTTCTTGATAAGGATATGATTCCAAAGATTTCAGATTTTGGCATTGCAAGAATATTTGAAGGAGATAAAGCTCTTGAAGATGGAACCACTAGACCAATTGGAACATTGTAAGTTAATTCTTCAAGTTACGTTTATAATTTTTTTATATAAACAAACAATCAAATAATAGTCTTTTATAAAGCATAAATGATTCTCATTTTCTAATATAAAATAAAACTAATGTTCAAATTACCGAGTGCAGTGGATATGACACCGGAAAACGCCGGAGAAATCGGAGGTAACACAAGGCGAACTCTCAACTCCCACTCGACGGAATCCACCGAAGAGTTTAGAGGATAATTAGAAGAAAAAAAACTGCACGAAGCTTGAAAGCTTACAATAGTTTATCACCAAAAACGAACTCCCGTCAACATTACAAATGACACCCTTTTATAGGGGAGACTTGGAACACTTGCAGTCATGCTATTTAAATGAACTTTAGATTTCCTAAGACCTCATTAAGTGTTTTAGATTTCCCAAGGCCTCATTAAGTGCTTTAGATTTCCTAAGACCTCATTAAGTGCTATTTTATCTTTTCTACGACTCGAGAATAGAGTTTGACAAACATCAAAAACATGAGGTGGTATTAAAGACTCATTATCCCAGCAGGTTGGCTTTCCCACGCAGAGTTCTCGACGTCAATCGACCTTGGTTGGAGAAGATTCGTCCTCGAATCAAAAGGAAGTTCATCACCCATATAAGGAGAGAGATCAGCGACATTGAAGGTTGTAGACACACCATACTTGCTTGGCAAATCAATTGCATATGCATTATTGCCAATCTTCTTTAAGATCCTAGAAGGACCATCAGCTTTAGGTTGTAACTTTCCATGTCGACCACGGGGAAAACGCTCCTTTCTTAAATGAATCCATACTAAGTCTCCTTCCTTGAAACTCGCTTGCTTTCTATGCTTGTTTGCATTTTTCTGATACTTCTCATTTTGCTTAATAATTTCTTGCCGCACTTGCTCATGCAACTTCTTGATGGCATGTGCATACTCTTCTCCATCTCCACTTAGATGCCGAGAGGCTTGAATGGGGGTCAAATCCAATGGAGTGAGGGGATTAATTCCATATACAACCTCGAAGGGACTTCTTCCCGTCGTTTGACTGAGAGACCGATTATAAGCAAATTCGGCTTGAGCTAATACTGCATCCCATTGGCGGGGGTTTTTACCAACCAAGCTTCTAAGAAGGTTTCCCAAGCTCCGGTTCACTACTTCCGTTTGCCCATCTGTTTGGGGATGGTGAGAGGAACTGAATTGGAGTTGTGTTCCCAATTTTCGCCATAAGGTGCGCCAAAAATGGCTCATAAATTTAGAATCCCGATCGGAAGTGATAGTTTTTGGAATTCCATGAAGTCTCACAACTTCTTTGAAATAAAGATCAGCTACATGTGTAGCATCCAACGTCTTGGTACAAGGGATGAAATGTGCCATTTTGGAGAACCTATCAACAACGACCATTACTGAATCTTTGTTCCTTTGAGTGCGTGGTAACCCAACCACAAAATCCATGCTTAAATCTTCCCAAGGACTTGTTGGAACTGGTAGTGGAGTGTATAATCTTGTATTCTGGCCATGACTCTTGGCAATATGACAGACTCGGCACCTTTCAATATATGTTTTGACATCCCGGTCCATGCGTGGCCAAAAAAAATTCTCTCGAACGAGTGTAAGAGTTTTGACCCTGCCAAAATGTCCCGCCAATCCTCCATTATGAGCTTCACTGATGATGGCAAGTCGTAATGAACAATCAGGAATACATAGATATTTTTCTTTGAAGAGAAATCCATCGTGAATAAGGAAGAGTTTGAATGGAGCTTTCATGCACTCTTCCCAAATCTGACCAAAGTATGGATCATTTTTGTAAAGATCTTTGACTACCTCAAATCCAAGTACCTTTAGTTGTAAAGTAGACAATAGAGTATGTCGTCGGCTAAGAGCATCTGCCACCCGATTAAGAACACCAGATTTGTGTTTGATAAGAAAGTTGAAGGCTTGTAGAAACTCAACCCATTTAGCATGACGAGGTTTCAATTTTTGTTGAGTATTCAAATACTTCAAGGCTTCATGATCCGAGAAAAGGACAAACTCCTTATGGAGGAGATAATGTTGCCAATGATCCAAGGCTCGAACAATGGCAAAGAATTCCTTTTCATAGGTAGAATAATTGCAACGAGAATGATTCAACATTTCACTAAAGAAAGCAATGGGCTTCCCCTTTTGGCTAAGGACACCGCCGATTCCTACATTTGAAGCATCACAGTCTACTTCAAAAACTTGGTCAAAATCTGGTGGTTGCAAGATTGGGGCTTCTGTAACCTTCCTTTTAAGAAGTTCAAAACTTTGTTGTGCCTCTTCAGTCCATTTGAAGTTGCCACCCTTCAAACATTCAGTTAAAGGTGCAACAATCGTGCTAAAATTCTTAATAAACCTGCGATAAAAAGATGTCAAGCCATGGAAACTTCGAATATCATGTAGCGATTTAGGCGTCGGCCAGCTCATAATAGCTTCAATCTTATTCTTATCCATTTTGATGCCATCTGAGGAAATAATATAGCCTAAGAAAACCAGGCTATTAGTAAAAAAATGACACTTCTTCAAGTTAGCATATAACTTTTGCTCCCGTAGTAATTCAAAAACCTGTCGAAGATGCTCTAAATGTTCTTTTGGGCTAGAGCTAGCTGTATACAAGAATGTCATCAAAGTAGACAACAACAAATTTCCCAATGAATGGTTTAAAAATATGATTCATAAGCCGCATAAAAGTAGAAGGAGCATTAGAAAGACCGAATGACATTACCAACCATTCATAAAGACCGTCCCTTGTTTTGAATGCCGATTTCCATTCATCTCCCGGCCTCATACGAATTTGATGATAGCCACTTCGAAGATCAATTTTAGAGCCGACCTTAAACCCATGAAGCTGGTCGAGAAGATCATCAAGGCGCGGAATAGGAAAACGATATTTGATTGTGATTTTATTGACCGCTCTACTATCAATGCACATGCGCCACGAACCATCTTTCTTTGGTACAAGAAGGGCCGGAACAACATAGGGGCTCTTGCTTTCTCGGACAAGACCCTTAACCAAAAGATCTTCAACTTGTCTTTGTAACTCTTTATACTCGTTAGGGCTCATTCTATAGGCTGCCTTGTTTGGAATTGAAGCGCCGGGGATTAAATCGATGCAATGTTGAATATTCCGCATGGGAGGAAGTCCGGGTGGAATTTCTGCTGGCACTACATCTTGAAATTCTTGGAGAAGAGGTTGAACTTCAGGAGGGACAGCAGGTCCATCTTCATTTTCTTCCAAGACTACCAACGCAAAGGCCCCACCAGAGTCACACATAGCATTTTTCACTTGGGACTTGGAGACTAAATTATCGTCATTCCCTTGTGAAGGTTTAGGACGGTTGTCCATCTTGGCCGGTCCCAAGGTAATCTTCTCGCCATCTTTAACAAAACTATAAGTATTTTTGAAGCCATCATGATGAGTTTTCCTATCAAATTGCCAAGGTCGACCAAGAAGCAAATGACAAGCATCCATAGGAATAACATCACACCAAACTTCATCTTGATACTTATTGCCAATAGAAAATTGAATAAGACATCTTTGAGTTACCTTCAGCTCATTACCTTTACGAAGCCACGACAACTTATAAGGTTGAGGATGGTCTTCGGTTTTTAATTTCAACTTGTCTACCATTGTAGTAGCCACGACATTTTCGCAACTTCCTCCATCAATAATGACATTGCACACTTTACCATGAGAAGTGCATCTAGTGTGAAAGATATTATTGCGAAGCCATGATTGATCTTCACCATAAGTAGCATTGAGGCTACGTCAGATCACCAAGGATTCTCCATGATCGGCATAAGTAATTTCTTCATAATCTCTTGAATCATCATAGATAGGGTCTGTGTTATAAGATTCCTCCTCTTCTTTTTCCTCAACAAAAGTGATAACCCTTCGATTTGGACAATCGGCAGCGAAATGCCCAAACCCTTTGCATTTGAAACATACCTTTTGGTGGCTAGGACCAGTTGATTTTACAAAATCAGTATGGTTTTCCTTGCTTGCAACAACCTTTTATTTTGTTTCCTTTGACGTCGATGTATTTTTTGACATAGAGGCAGTCCCTCGGTTAGAAGAGCCACCACTTGAAGAGAAACGCCCACCAAATTGACGAGAATCTTTTTGTTGTTTTTCCACCTTGAGAGCCAATTTGCATACGTCATTATAAGTCCAGTAAGGTTGCAGTTGCACAATATTCCCAATCTCATATCGAAGCCCTCCAAGAAACCGAGCGATAGTTTGCTCGTCCGGTTCTAGAATATCACATCTCATCATGAGATTCTCAAACTCGGCGATATACTCTTCTATGGACAGATCTTTTTGTTTAAAATTATGGTATTTGAGAAACATATCTTGACGATAGTTATCTGGTAAAAATTTCTTGTGCAATGCCTTTTTCATTTTGTCCCATGTCTTAATCTTTTGTTTGCCATCATGAGCTCGCTGCTTCTTTAAATGCTCCCACCAAATAGATGCATATTTCTTCAACTTGATAGCAACAAATTTTACCTTGCGATCTTCTGAAATTTCTTGGAATTCAAAGATCCTTTCAACAGAGTTAAGCCAATCTATGAACTCATTCGGATCATTTCGTCCATCAAAATCTGGAATGTCGACTTTAAAGTTAAAAGATTTCTTACGATCATTGTTCCTCCGATATCTATGACCTTGAGATGCATTATCGCTGGAATCATTGCCTTCATTACCATGAAAGGGATTAAATCCTGTTTCATGAGTTGCAGAATTAGCCTCCGAATCATGACCTTCCACATCAGGATTCGCAGGTTCGCCCCGGGCGAGGCGTTGCTCGAGTTGTTGCACTTGTCTCCTTAAGTCCTCCAACTCGATGTCACGAAGGTCTCTTTGACGAGTTGCAGGATGATCCCCATTTGGCCTTTGTCTTCTACGATTAGCCATTGTGAACCAAAGCTCTGATGCCACTTGACACCGGAAAACGCCGGAGAAATCGGAGGTAACACAAGGCGAACTCTCAACTCCCACTCGACGGAATCCACCGAAGAGTTTAGAGGATAATTAGAAGAAAAAAAACTGCACGAAGCTTGAAAGCTTACAATAGTTTATCACCAAAAACGAACTCCCGTCAACATTACAAATGACACCCTTTTATAGGGGAGACTTGGAACACTTGCAGTCATGCTATTTAAATGAACTTTAGATTTCCTAAGACCTCATTAAGTGTTTTAGATTTCCCAAGGCCTCATTAAGTGCTTTAGATTTCCTAAGACCTCATTAAGTGCTATTTTATCTTTTCTACGACTCGAGAATAGAGTTTGACAAACATCAAAAACATGAGGTGGTATTAAAGACTCATTATCCCAGCAGGTTGGCTTTCCCGAGCAGATTTCTCGACGTCAGGATATATGGCACCTGAGTATTTATCATGCGGATATTTCTCATTTAAATCAGACGTATTCAGTTTTGGTGTGATAGTACTAGAAATCCTAAGCGGCAAGAGGAATAGAACATTAAGCCAAATAAATTCAGGTTTAAACCTTTTACAATATGTAAGTTTAACTTGAAAACATAATATATATCTCTTTATCTCCCTAAGTTGTTAGAATTTAAAATCTAATTCCAATGTGATTATAGACATATAGACTTTGGAAGGAAGAAAGATCCTTGGATATTCTCGATGATGCAGTAGGTTGCTCATATCCAACAAGCGAAATCCTACGTTGCATTCGAATGGCTCTTTTGTGCGTACAAGATAACTATGAAGACAGACCAACAATGGCGGAGGTGTTGATGATGTTAGCAAGTGAGGATCAACTTTTGATTCCACTCAAGCAACCCTCAATAACATCAACTCGGAGTGAAGGAGATTGCACTACTAAAGAAATGAGTATCACAATCACAGGTCGGTGAATGGTATGTCCTTCACTTATTTGAATATAATTTTATCATAAGCAATAATTTTATATTTTGTGATTTGTGTTTAAATTATGAATGAAGCATGCTAAACTTGAACATCCTCCGACAATTGAAGGCTTTTTTTTCAGTGTTGACGATGAGGTATTCCCGCACTAAATTAGATGTGAAACTATTTCTTATTTGAGATAAGAGTGATAAATTAAACTCTTCCCAATAGTCACATTACACAGATTTGTCTAAATCTCAACCTATATTTTTTGACGAATCATCATCATTTTTACAACAATAGATCAAAATCTATCAAAAAAAAAAAACTGATGAAAAACTACGGGAAACTCCAAAGTAGAGGTTTTTAAGAATGATTTTGATTAAAGCCGAGTCAAAATAACTCCAATGTAATTTTTTTTGGTCTAAACAACTGTAAGATAAAATGCACTCAAGTCAAGGAAATAAGAGTATTTTAAGTAAAATATTATTGGTATTTTGTTGAAGGGGAACGTCCTTTAGTGATGATGACCATAATACGGATAATAAGGATGCCTTTTTCAAATTTTTTTTGTCCCTTTAAAATTTATGAATTTATTTTTAAAATTATTTCTTAATCTAGCTTAACTTGTTATAGCTCAAAATGACCTTCAATTACTTAGTTATGTAAAAATAATTTTGGTCCCTAGGATAATTTGATATTGGATAAAATAATGATTATGCTTAGGCTGAAATAAGAAAAGAATTATGAAAAAAATAAAATAAGAAATCAAACAAAAAAAATCATCGTCTCTTAGTTTTACCTAAAAAAAATATTTATTCAATAACAAAGATAATCTCTAACATCAAATAAATATATGATTTTATAGATTCAAAATCTTAACTTAAAAAATGAAAATTATCAAAAATATTTTAAATATAAAAAACTAAAATTTTTAAAAATAATAATTTATTAAAAATAAAAAAAATCCAACCAATCCTACATCAATTGTCTGATGTACCCGAGTTTAAAAAAACTCGATCACAAATTTGAAATAATATCAAATGGTATTTAAGAGAAACATCATGTAACATCAATTCAACTAGATCCTTGATATAATCTAACACGTTTAACTATTTTGTCAGCTTTAATATTGCTTAACTTGTCTTATTTATTTGTTATACTGGGAACATTCACTACACTTGGCATGAACTTTAAGGGCATGCGTCTTGGAAGTTAGATGATTCGTTATCGAAATCCCATCGGCTTTTTACAAAAGGTATACCCAAAAATTAGTATCTATCAAAAAGTGTACCATGGTTTCATTTTTATCAAAGAGCGCATCTATTTTTATGAACTTCCTCTTATACCCCTTTGCCAAATATTGTCTTTCTCTTTCTTTTTCTCTTTCTCAGTAACGAATCTCGAGACATCTGAACCTGCTTTCTTAGACTTTTTATTTTAAAATAATATATTTGAGAATCGGGTAAAAAACGTAAGGTAAATAAAGAAAAATTATTTCAGTTAAAAGAAACCTCCCTTCCAACGTGATTTAAAAATATAAAGAGATGATTTTTTTATATTTGATTAATATTAATTAATATATTAAATAATATTTAATAAATATATTAATATATAAAAAAACCTATCAAAACACGTAATTTCAAATTTAAACGCAGGGCCTGAAGTCATCGTATGAGGGCCTGAAATCATCTGATTTCAGGCCCCAGGAGGGCCTGAAATCAGATGACTTCGGACCCTAGGAGGGCCTGAAGGCAAATAACTTCAGGCCTAAGCAGGGTCTGAAATCAAATATTTCAGGCCCTGAGCAGAGTTGATTTCGGGCCCTGAGCAGGGCCTGAAATCAACTGATTTCGGGCCTTGCGTCGGCCTGAAATTATGTGTTATGATAGGGTTTTTTTACGTATGCCTGAAACGTAAAGAAACATCTCTTTATATTTCTGAAATCATAATAAAAATCGCTGAGAAAGACTATTAAATTTATTGTGATTTTTATCCATGGTATCAAAGACTTTATCCAATAAATACCATTTTTTATCCCTGCAATCACAATAAATATTTTATCCATGGATAAAATATCTCAGGGCCTAAAATCAACTGGCTGGGCCTGAAATCAGTTGATTTCAGGCCTTGTATGGTTTTGTAAAATTAATAAATATAAAAAATAATTAAAAGAGATAATAATATATATTGATCAACAAAATCAAAGATATAAAGATGATTTACTAAAACAAGTTATGATTCTACATTGTTACTGTATCGTTCTGTGCCAACTGATAAGGTATGAGAACATCAGTGGGTTTTGGTGAAAACTCATTGATAGACTTAAAAAACTCATATTGCAACATAATTTATAATCATTAGAAGTTTGGACACCAAAAATTGTTGAGGCAATCTACTCTTTAAATGATTGGAAGGTCATGGTTTTGATATGTGGGCGAATAAGTTTAAAGTTATAGTGTTATGTTGTATTTGATTTGTGTGATTGAGTTTGCAGGACTTGGAGAATCACACTTGGTGGACCTATCCGAGGAACGAGAGCCGAGGGAGGAGAGCTTTAAGGGCAAGCCGGGAAGTGGACTTCAAAGGGCACACGTGAAGGGTGGCATGGAGGCAAGCCAAGGGAAGGCTTGTGTGCGCATCCGAGGGACGATAGCCAGAGGAAGAGTACTTCAAAGGGCGAGCCAAGGTAGCAGACCTGAAGGCATACGCGAAGGAGAAGGTTTGAAGTAGCTGGAGCTGAGCTGGGAGACAGGGCAGTCGACTGGCCCAGAGGCAGTCGACTGGCCCAGAGGCAGTCGACTGCCAAAACCCACAGAGAGTTCGCAGCTTCGGACCAGTCGACTGGCCCATGGGCAGTCGACTGGTATACCCCAAAACTAGCCGTTGGCTAGCTGTTTGCTAGCTGTTGGCCGACATTTAATGCCGGGCCAGTCGATTGCCCTTGGGGCAATCGACTGGTGCGAGCCTGGACAGACTACGAATCTGTCCTTTTCACCTATAAAAGGAGGCCTCGTTACACGTGTCTGTACAGTTCCGTACAGTAACGAAGTGCTGCCAAATTGTAGAGTGTTCTTTTGCTTCCTTCATCGTATTTCTACATCTGTAAAAAGGAAGCTACTGCTGTAAAGGTTTCTCCACCTCAAGGAGACTTTTCGATAGTGAAAAGTGGTGCTCGCGGCGTGGATCCTTGGATTAGTTACCCATCTGGGTGGATACCAAATAAAAGACTTTTTGTTAGCATTGTTATTTTCTTTACATATTATTTCCACTGCGCTAATAGTTTTGTAGAGATCAAACGATCCGCGAAAGTGCATTCACCCTCCCTCTGCACGCCTA
This sequence comes from Boesenbergia rotunda, assembly GCA_024364735.1. Taxonomy (NCBI): domain Eukaryota; kingdom Viridiplantae; phylum Streptophyta; class Magnoliopsida; order Zingiberales; family Zingiberaceae; genus Boesenbergia; species Boesenbergia rotunda. The sequence continues at coordinate 16,997 of JAGFNQ010000107.1, read as the reverse complement.
CATCGATCCTTCAGTTGGTATCAGAGCAGGTGCGTTTTGGAAGATCTAACAATCAACCAGAACATTTGCAATGGCGTTTCAAGAGGGATACTCTACCGCACGACCACCATTCTTCGACGGCAACGACTTCGCGTACTGGAAAGGTAGAATGCAGTATTATCTTATGAATGACATAGAAACTTGGATCAGTATTGCAGATGGCTTCGAGGCGCTCGTCGATGAAAGAGGAGATCCTACCCCTATGAGAACATGGTCTAAAGAAGTGATGAAAAGGGCACAGTCAAATGCCATGGCCACCACTACACTGCAGTGCGGGCTCTCGAAGGAGCAACTGAACAAAGTGGGGCCATTCAAGAGCGCCAAAGAGCTATGGGACAAGTTGGTAGAACTGAACGAGGGATCAAATGAGTCCAGAAGAGCCAAGAAGGACTTGTTGGTGGCCCAACTGCAATCCCTCTCCATGAAGAGCAACGAGACCGTCAGTCAGCTGCATGGAAGGGTAAAGGAAGTAATCAACGAGCTCCATGTAATTGGAGAGAAAATCGAAAACCGGGATATCGTCAGGTATGTCTTACAAGCCTTCCCGAGAACCACCCTGTGGGCATCCATGGTTGATGCTTACAAGGTATCGAGGGACTTATCTTTAGTTAAATTAGACGATCTATTTTGTGAATTTGAACTGCACGAGCAAGCTAACATTTCGGCAAAAGAGAAAGGTATTGCTTTTGTTGCAGAAAAGGAGAAGAAGAGGAGAAAGGAGAAGAAGAAGGTGATCTACTCATCATCCTCGGACTCAAAGGAGTCAAGTGCCTCCATGGACAGTGATCAAGAGGCCTTTATGATAAGAAAATTTCGTAAAACATTTAAAAGCTTTTCTAACAAATCATATGCTAGGAAAGGGACCAAAGGTAAGGGTAAGGCCAAGGAGATAATCTGCTACAACTGTCATCAAGAGGGACATATGAAGAACGAGTGTCCACAGTTGAAGAAGAGGGAGGACAAGAAGGAAGAGAAGAAGAAGAATGACAAGAAGAAGGCAAAGGGAAAGGAGAAGAGTGCCACGAACCTCAAGGCAACTTGGGACGATCCCTCATCCTCAGAGGAAGAAGAAGAGCAAGTCTCCCACTTCGCTCTAATGGTACAAGATGGTTCAGATTCTTCAGACGATGAACGAAGCTCAAGCAGTGAAGATGAGAGCTCCTCCACCTCATCATCATCAGAGTCAGAAGCTTCGGTAAGTGAGGTATACCACCTACCCTCCTCTACCTTAGTGAAAATTATTTCTAGCACAAACATGGATTTAGCTAAGGCTAAAAGTAGAATTAAAGAGCTTAAGGAAGAAATTGCCATGCTTAGAGTAGAAGCTATTAAACTCAAGGATTTGCATGCTAGATCTACCTCTTCACATGTTTCACATATTGAAAATAAAAATAAGGAGTTAAGGAAACAAGTAGATGACCTCACAAAGGCTCTTAGAAAATTCCAAGTAGGATCAAGTAACCTTGATATGATCATTAACAGTCAAAGGGCGGTATATAACAAGGCAGGATTAGGTTATAGGCCTAAGACCAAGGAGGTAGCCTTTGTTTCACTCACTGGTAAGGTTGGTGCATCTAGGAGATTAGAGGCTAAGGGAACCACCAAGAAGGCATGGGTACCTAAGAAATTTTTACATGAATCTTCTGGATCAAAAATATGGGTACCAAAAGAGTGTGTTTTTCGTGTTTAGGTAAAAGTGAAGGAGGCCCCAACCTTGTGGATAGTAGATAGTGGATGCTCAAGACACATGACCGGAGATGCGAGCAAGTTCACCACTATTAGCTACTTGAGAGAATGGACGGTCTCCTTTGGGAACAGTGGAAAGTTAAGGATCATTGGTAGGGGCACAATTGAGGTATCTCCCACTATTTCAATTCATAAAGTACTTTTAATTAAGGATATGAAGTTCAATTTGTTAAGTGTAAGTCAATTATGTGATGCCGGCTTTAGAGTAGATTTTCATGCTAGGAAATGTGCAATAAGACAAAGTGAATCAAACACTATTATATTAGAAGGGTTTAGAGAGGCAAACTTGTATTATCTTGATCTATCTTATGCTACTAACAATGTTGTCAAGTGTCTCATGTCCAAAGAAGAAGAAGGGTGGTTATGGCACCGGAGACTTGGACACATCAACATGAGGAACATTGCAAGAGTGGCCAAGGAAGAATTGGTGAAGGGGCTCCCAATGATCAAGTACGAAAAGAACAAGTTGTGTGATGCATGCCAAGAGGGTAAGCAATCCAAAGCATCACACAAAGGTAAAACTTTAATTACCACTTCCTTGCCTTTAGAACTTTTACATATAGACTTGTTTGATTGCCATAGTACTCCATCACTTGTAGGGAGTAAGTATTGCTTAGTAATAGTAGATGACTTTTCTAGGTTTACTTGGGTCTACTTCTTGAAACATAAGAATGATACCCTAGACACATTTATAGGATTTAGTAAAAGGGTAGAAAACGAAAAGAACATCAAAATAAACCGAATTAGGAGTGACCATGGTGGGGAGTTCCAAAATGCTAGTTTCACACAATTTTGTGTTGAAAATGGGTACAAGCATGAGTTTTCATGCCCTAGGACTCCTCAACAAAATGGGGTAGTTGAGAGGAAGAATCGAGTCCTACAAGAAGCCGCTAGGACTATGCTTAATGCATACTCTCTGCCTAGTTACTTTTGGGCCGAAGCGGTTAACACCGCTTGCTATATCCAAAACCGGGTGTTAGTACATAGATTTTTAGGAAAAACACCCTTTGAACTTTGGAATGGAAAGGTACCCCAAGTCCACTATCTTAGGGTCTTTGGATGTAAAGTTTACATCTTAAACACCAAAGACGACCTAAGAAAATTTGAGTCAAAGGCCGATGAAGGAATCTTAGTAGGGTATTCATTGACTAGTAGGGGTTATAGAGTGTACAACAAGAGGACAAAAGTGATTGAGGAGTCCTCAAATGTCAAATTTGATGAAACCACTAGTACTTACCCAAGAAAGGCTTCCATTGATAAAGATATAGAAGAAGTCCAACCCCTTGCCCAAAGACTTCAAGACCTACATTTGGAGGGCAATGATCAAGGGGGAGTAAGAAACACACTAGAGGATGAGGAAAAAGGAGTAAATGAACCTACAACCTCTAGACCCTTGAGACATCACCATGATCATCCCATTGACCAAATTATGGGCGATGTCACTCAAGGAGTAAGGACTAGGTCATACTTTAGGGATCAAACTAGTCAAATAGCTCTAATCTCCCAATTAGAACCCAAAACCATTGATGAAGCATTGGGAGATGTTGATTGGGTCTTGGCCATACAAGAAGAACTAAACCAATTTGAGAGGAGTGAAGTTTGGGAGTTAGTTCCTAGACCCACCGATTGTACCATTGTAACCACGAGATGGGTCTTTAGAAATAAACTAGATGACCAAGGTAAAATCACTAGGAACAAGGCTAGATTAGTAGCTAGGGGCTTTAACCAAGTTGAGGGATTAGATTATGATGAGACCTATGCCCCCGTAGCTAGGCTAGAGTCAATTAGAATCCTACTAACCTATGCCGCTCACATGGGTTTTACACTCCACCAAATGGATGTGAAGTCGGCATTCCTTAATGGGATCATTAAGGAAGAGGTTTATGTAGAACAACCCCCCGGATTTGAGGATCCCAACTATCCAAGACACGTATTCAAATTAAGGAAAGCCTTGTATGGATTGAAACAAGCTCCCCAGGCTTGGTATGAAAGACTCTCTTCATTTTTGGTGTCTAAGGGGTTTAGGCGAGGAACAATAGACCCTACATTGTTCCTAAAATCTAAGGATAAGGACATTTTTGTTGTCCAAGTCTATGTAGACGATATCATTTTTGGGTCAACAAATAATGACTTCCTACAAGAATTCATCAAGTGTATGGAAGATGAATTTGAGATGAGCCTTGTAGGAGAGTTAACCTTTTTCTTAGGCCTTCAAGTTAAGCAAACTAATGAAGGTACACATGTATTTCAAACCAAATATGCTAAGGAGATGCTAAAGAAATTTGGTCTAGAACATGCTAAGGAAGCATCTACACCCATAGGAACTAATGTAAAAATGATAGTGACCTTGAAGGCAAAATGGTAGACTCTAAACAATATAGGAGCATGATTGGTAGCCTCCTATACCTAACCGCCAGTAGACCCGACATACTTTTTGCGGTAGGTATGTGTGCTAGGTACCAATCTTGTGCCAAAGAGTCCCATTTGATTGTAGTCAAAAGGATCTTAAGATATGTGAAAGGAACCCTAAATGTCGGACTTTGGTATCCTAGAACCCCAAATGTTGACCTAATTGGATACACCGACTCAGACTATGTGGGTTGCAAGTTAGATAGGAAGAGTACAAGTGGAGGGTGTCAATTCCTTGGGTCTGCTTTAGTTAGTTGGAGTAGTAGGAAACAACCATGCGTTGCCCTATCAACAACGGAAGCAGAATATGTGGCAATGGGTGGATGTGTTTCCCAACTACTTTAGATCATGCACACCTTAGAGGACTATGAGCTACATTACACCAAGGTCAAAGTCTTGTGTGATAATGTAAGCACGATCAACCTAACTAAAAATCTGGTTCACCATTCTAGAACAAAACATATTGAAGTGAAACATCACTTCATTAGAGACCATGTGGCAAGGAGAGACATAGAATTACACTATGTTGAATCAAAGTCGAACCTAGCCGACATCTTTACCAAGCCTCTTTCCGAATCGGAGTTCACATCCTTAAGAAGAGGGCTTGGAATGTGCTTTGTGGAAGTATAGAATGAACTTGGACACATTAACATTGAAAAAGGGTGCTTGATCCATTAGGATGATACATTTGGCTCACTTGTGCTTGTGGCACATTGTTGGACCATTAAAAGTATCAAAATATCAAAACTAGACCAACTATGTGGGAGGCAAGTGTTTAATCAATGGACACTTTGCCAAAGATCATAGTTGGACATGTTAAACCTTTGAAATCCATTTTATGTTTTACATATTGTGCCATGTTTTTAAAAGTCACATATTTGCAAAATTGGTTTCAAAGGTTGATACAAAATGTAGTGTTTTTCAAAACTTTTGGGTTTTTATCAAAAGACGTACATGTTTGAAATTTTATATGGTTTATTATTTTTCCCTGATAGAGTATAATATTTCAAACATGTACGCAAAATTTTACAATTTTTGGAATTTTCTAGAATTTTCTGGGAGTTTTTGAAATTCGGCAGAAAACCTGAAATATCAGACTGATAGCGTATCAGTCGACTGCCCTATGGGCAGTCGACTGGCACAACCATTTTTAGCTGCTGTACAAAAAAATTCAGAAATCAATAATTCTCACATTTGATGCCTTAGGGTTTGATTGCTTGAGGCAATCATTTTGATGGTGTCAAAGGGGGAGAATGGGTGGCTTAAGTTAGAATTTTGACTTAAAATGGGTGGTTTTAGGTATTTTGTCTAACTTAGAGCTTGAAAGGCTAAAACTTGGAGAGAAGACATGAATTAATGGGGAGGTACCTCTTAAGTTCGGATATGACTTACATTCTTATTGATGTTGTTAAGTGGAAACTTAACTTGGAATGAGACTAGAATTGAAACTGTGAAGAGGACATAGGTTAAGGGGGAGGGTACCTCTTAGGATTATTATGTCTCATAATGTTTCAATTGCTATCTTTTGCTTTTGCTATTGCTGTTGCTTATCTCTAACTTAAACATATTTGCCACACATCAAAAAGGGCGAGATTGTTGAGACAAATCAATGATTGTTGAGGCAAATCATATCTAGGGTCTTAGAGCTATTTGAGAATTTCTCAAGAATATTCTTGAGCTTCTCAACTTTACTCTTCAATGATTGGTTTTCCTCTACTAACATGTTATCATGCAAATCACTGATTTCCTCAACCTTAGAGGATTTCAAATCTATGATCTCATGTTTCAAAGATTTAATTTCATCTTCTAGTAATTCAACATGCAAGTCATCAATGTTGTCATTCCTAGAAGCTTTCAATTGATCAATTTCTAATTGCAATGCTTTAACTTTACTTTTGGATTTCTTAAGCATACTAGTTAAACATGCAATTGCTCTATAACATTTTTCAAGCTCGGGAGAAGTTACCTCTTCATCATCCGAAGATGATGAAGCCGCGTTTGAGGAGCTTGAAGATTTATTACTGCTCTCCTCTCCAAGAGCCATGAGTGTCACTTGCCTTGTGCTTTTCTCCTCCTTCTCCTCATCGGATGAGCTAGAAGATGACTCATCCCAAGAGGCCTTCAAAGCTTTCTTCTTCTTCTTGGATTTTTCTTCTTTTCTTTTGGATTTCTCCTCCTTCTTCTTAAGCTTCGGACATTCATTCTTGAAATGCCCTTTCCTACCACACTCAAAGCAAGATGCATTATTCTTACCAAGTTTGGATTCACTAGTGTTACCTCTACTTTTGAAACGTCGGTCTCTTCGCATCATCCTCCTCATAAAGTTGGCCATTTCGGATGAAGAGGAGCCACTGCCATCTTCCTCGGAATTGGATTCGGATTCGGAAGAAGATGAAGATGATGAGACCTCCTTCTTCTTCTTCTTCTCCTTCTTCTTCTTAATGGCTCGGTCCCCTGCAACTAAGGCAATCCCCTTCTCCTTGGGGACTTTGTTAGCCATTTCATGCAATTCCATCTCACAAAATAAGTCATCTAACTTAACAATAGATAAGTCCTTGGATACTTTGTAGGCATCCACCATGGATGACCACAAAGTATTCCTCGGAAATGCTTTCAAGACATACCTCACAAGGTCGCGATTCTCGACCTTTTCATCAATTGAATGAAGTCCATTGAGGACATCCTTGAACTGGCTATGGAGTTCACTTACCGACTCATTTTCCTTCATGGAGAGATTTTGGAGTTGATTGAGGAACAAGTCCCTCTTGGCAATTCTTGAGTCCCGGGTGCCTTCATGAAGTTCGATGAGTTTGTTCCACAAGTCCTTCGCACTTGTGAAAGGACCAACCTTGATGAGTTGGTCTTTGTTCATTCCACATTGTAGAGTGACAACCGCCTTCGCATCGGTTTCACTCATCCAGTTTGTTCCGCAGTCCACCGTGAAGACTCGAGTTCTTTGCCTTCGTCATCCTTAGGAGGAACGAATCCCTCCTTCACCGCGAACCAAGTGTGGATATCCATCTTCAAATAGTATTCCATCTTTGATCTCCAATATTGAAAGTCGGCGCCATCAAAGAATGGAGGTCGGGTGGTGGAGAAGCCTTCTCTCAACGCCATCTTGTTGAGAACTCTCAGATGTTAAGCCGTGTACAGAGCCCCAAGCTCTGATACCACTTGTTGGGAACGAGATGGCTAGAGAGGGGGGGGTGAATATAGCCAACACTTTCTCTTTGAAGAGCTTAGCAAGTTTTCTGCACTTAAACTATCAGTAGCACAGCGGAAGAAGCGAAGGAAAAACAAAGCAATGCAGTAAACTAAAAACAGAGATGAAAACTAACAACGACAGCTACCAAGATCGCTAACAAGAGGATTTACAAGGTTCGGGGATAACTTGCCCCTAGTCCTTGGCGTGCCCTTAAGGTGGGCGATCCCTTGATCGTCGGCAGATCTAGCCCCGGTGATCACCGGATATAAAGCAACCTCCTTCTCGGTGGAGAAACCTCTCCACAACGTTTCAATCACAGATAAGTGTTTAAGCTTAATGAAACAACAAGAAGGATCTTACTCAAACCCTCGGCAAGGACAAGAACACAGCAAGCTTCCCTGAGCTCCACCCAGTGGCGATCTCATGCAAGAACCCTTCTTCGTGTCTTCCCACTGTCGGACTCCAAGCTTCTTGTTCCCTCCTTTAAGGCTCAAGTAAAGGATGATTGCTTCTCGATCGCTTGCTCGGAATGATGGAAACTTCAAGAACAGCAAGCTTGATGTGGAGAACTCAAAACACTGGAACTCAAGAACACAAGCTGTAAAACTGTCGAACTCTACTTCACAGAAGCTGTCTCTCGTTCCTTTTGTTTTTCCACTAAGCAACAAGTGACCTCATCTCCAGCAGCCTCCAGCAGCCTCCAGCTGCCTCACTGCCAACGCCAGCTACACTGAATTCTAACTGAACTTCCTGAGCTCCCTCAGCCAAGCTTCAGTCAGCGGCTTCAGTCCTGCAGCTCCAGCCGTTGCAACCTGAGTTGAGAAATGGGCAAACCTGCTCCAAGGAAAGCCCCCTTTGACTTCTCCTTGAGTGTTTGAATCCTCCCCTGTCACCTGCAGCTTAATCAGACTGTTAGAGCAGTATATCACACAGTGAATCAAATATCAGAGGTAAGTGGCAGCAAATATCAGATGTTCAGACGCGATCAGAGCGTCTGACAGTGCAATTTGAATTAAAGTGATCGGTCACCGGACCGATCAGAGAGCCTCCTGATCGGTCACCAGACCGATCAGGATGGTTCCAGACCGATCAGGCTACGTCCTGATCGATCCCCAACGCTCAATCCGGAATCGCGATTTCTTTAAGATTCTCCTGGACCGATCACCGGACCGATCCCAGGTCGTGGATCGTTCACCTGACCGATCCACCCTTATATCGGGCGATTTCTGAGTTTCGCAGGCTAAGCCTTCTGATCGGTCAACTGACCGATCAGGGTGTCACCTGATCGGTCAGCAGTCCGATCAAGTCATCACCAGACCGATCAGGAACCGTCCTGATCGATCTTAGTGAGGAGCCCGCGAAGCTGGATCGTTCACCAGAACGATCTGCACAGTGATCCTGATCGGTCAACAGACCGATCAGGAGTAGTTCAGCAAGGGAACTCAACCTCACCGCTCGCTTCCTGATCGGTCACCAGACCGATCAGGAGCCAGTCAATGGGTGAAACGCATACTCCCTGATCGGTCACCAGATCGATCAGGAGCAGCACAGTAGGTTCCCAACCTCACTGTGTGCTCCCTGATCGGTCACCCGACTGATCAGTCACCAGACCGATCCATGAAGGAGCAACGTGCCAGAATCCCTGATCGATCGCCAGACCGATCCAGGGACTCAAACTCATCCCTCCAAGCTAAGTTTCCATCCACCTTAGCCCTCCAAGCTAAGGATTTTCCATCTAACTCTCCAAGTTGGGAATTTGCACCTAACCCTCCAAGTTAGGACTTTTCACCTAGCCCTCCAAGCTAGGACTTTTCACCTAGCCCTCCAAGCTAGGACTTTTCACCCAACCCTTCCGAGTTAGAACTTCATCCAACCTAGCCCTCCAAGTTAGGCACCTGACCCTCCAAGCCAGGACTTTTTCACCTAATTCTCCAGGATGGGAATTTGCACCTAACCCTCCAAGTTAGGACTTTTCACCTAGCCCTCCAAGCTAGGACTTTTCACCCAACCCTTCCGAATCAGGACTTTTCCAACACCTAGCCCTCCAAGCTAGGATTTTTCACACCTAACCCTCCAGGTTAGGATTTTTCCAACACCTAGCCCTCCAGGCTAGAATCCTCCATATCATGCCTAATCCTCGATCAGGACTTAATCATAATCATCATAATCATCAACCTAAACTAAAATCGTTGTCAACACCAAAACACCAATCAGGGCCAGACTGCATCAACAATCTCCCCCTTTTTGTTGTTTGACAACCCGATTTTAAGTTTAGGGATTCTTAATCATGTTTTCCAAATTTAGAATCATAGGGAAATCCAGATCCTCCCCCTACAACATGATCATTCTAAACTTAACCAATCCACACTCTCCCCCTTTGTCGAACACCAAAAAGGGGCAAAAGGGACTGTTAAGATTAAAACTAACTCTCCCTCAACCCTAGAGGTATCCTAACTCAACAAAGATGTGATAGATTGATGGATAACCATACGAACACATGTGAAAAAGATATAAGACGGCATAGCAATCACATGCATCTATGAAGTATCAAATCACAAAGCATGCCATAATATTCATAAGTATCAAGTAGACATGGCATTGTAAGCATGAACATGGCAATGGAGCAATCATGCATATAAAACCCATGGCATCAACAATAGATAAGCATGTCAGGCAAAATCAAACACGTCAAAGAAAAAAAAAATCATACAACATGCATCAAGGCAAAATACGAGTGGCATAAGGCCACAATAGTCGAGTCATAGGGCATACAGCCCAAAAGTCACACACATCATCCAAAGAGAAAGGGAAGATATAGCGAAGCTCAAACATCCGCTGGAGGGTCGTCATTATCCACGAGATCATCCATCGTGGTGTCAGTAGGAGCCAAGGACCCTGGTGCAGTACTCGAAGAAGGTGCACCTCCTGGAAATGCGTGGCTGCGCCACTTATCATACCATGTCTGCTGGAGTATGCGGGTCCCTGAGACCTCGGTCTCGATCCTGGTCAGTCGGGAATCTAGGGAGCGAAAGCCCGAACGAAACTCCTCACGATCTGTCGCCCCCAGCTGAATAAACTCCTGTACCGTCTGATCCAGCTCTTAGATCTGCCAGCGCAGATCAGGCTCCGGCTCGTAGTCATACTCAGCGTCAGCAGGAGGAGCCTCGTGTGGTGCCTGAAAATGCAGTGCCCCTCCAGGAAGATCACCAAGTCCGCATCCATCTTTCCACACCAAGACCCCATCGCGCTCACGAATGACAATACCAGACTTTGCAAAAGCCCGCCGACCCAACCGACAATCTTGCTTAACCATGGGCACGGTCCTGCCTTTGGTGACATCAACACCAACTGACATAAGCCAATCAGTGATGATGTGACCAAAAGGCATATAAACCGTGCGACGACTCGGCTCACGGTAGGATAGAATAGACTGGAAGATGCTCTCCATAATATCGAAGTCCATCCGGTAATGCATGTCGTAGAGCATAAGGCAGTGGTAAGGTCGGATTTCGGCCAACGGCTTTGAAGTGATGGGTAAGATGCAATTTGTGATTATTTTGAAGAGGACATAGTTAGCTGGAGCAAGGCGGAGGGCTGCAAAAGTAGGAAAATTGGACCCAACTCATCAAGCCCGGCAGGGCGAGGATGACCGAAGAAGTGCTGATAGATAGAGTCAGGGGTAACATCTGCGAACGGTGCTAGCAGAGGATCAGGGAGCTCTGGATAAATCGAATAGAGGTTAGGTGATCGTCGACCACCTAAGTATTCGGCTAGAATCTCATATGAAAAATCGAGGTTCATCTTCCCGACACGAGTAGTGAACTCGAATCCCCCTTGAGGACCTTGTTGTAGGTTGTTGTAGAATTCAGAGACGAGGTCGTAATTTATGGTCCGTTCCAAGGAAAGAAGAAAACCCAGATTGTAGTGAGTGACAATCTCCATGACAGAGGGACAGAACTCAGTCAGAAAAGGAACATCAATCGATCGACATGGTAATAGTTTGAAGGTCCTTGCTTGAAAGGCCTGTTCACAGGCCGCATTTGGGAACCGGGAGCTAGAAGAAGGCTGTGGCCTTCTGGAAGGGGCAGAGGAGGAAGGGGCTTTCCCCCTTGTGCTGCCCTCAGTAGGTTCCTTGCCCTTGGAAGACTTTCTAAAGGATTTTGAATTGATCAAAACACAGGATTCAAATGATAAGATCGATCATACAAAACAAGAATTGATCATATAAGATGATACCCAATCATTAGATCAAAAGGAAATTTTGATCATAAGGTGAGAAAGAGGGTCACGGCAAAGATCAAGACACCACAGCAAGAACAAGAACAAAAAAAAACATGGTTAGCTTCATATCCATATAATCCATGAAGAGATTTGTAGAAAAACTGAAATCAAAGCTTACTTAGGCGCCATGGGTGAGCTCGCGCAAGGGAGGGAGAAGCTAGTTCCTCAAAGTTGAGAAAGAAAAAAGCCTGCGCAATAGAAACTCTCGGACGCAGAGAGCTCGGAACAAGTGGGGAGCTCGCAGGGAACAGGAAGACACCGGTAGGGATCTCGCACGCACGAAGTGGGAGAGACGCAGGAGAGTGCTCTCGCTCAAGCAAGGTCGTGCAGATGAGGAGTTTCGGCGCTGAAAAAGGGTTTTGCGAAGTTAATCGGTTGGTGGATCGGTCCACCAACCAGGATTTAATGCGTTTGAACGGATCACCGTTCGATCTGATCGCGTCCAGACCGATCAGGCTACAGCCTGATCGGACTGGCATTGTCCTGATCGGTCGGATGACCGATCAGACGCGCTCAGGATCGGTCGAGTGACTGATCAGGATACGAACAGTAGGGTCCGGAGAACAACCTCTGAGCTCCCTGATCGGTCTGCAGACCGATCCCCACAGGGTGCCAGATCGGTCCGGAGACCGATCCAGGCTGGCTCAGAATCCTTGGTCAAAAGGTTCGGAGAGTCACTGCTGCCTCTCTGATCGGTCGGTGGACCGATCACCACAGAAAGGGGTCAGATCGGTCTAGTGACCGGTCAGCCCTATGCCTGATCGGTCCGGTGACCGATCAGGATTCCTGATACGATCTGAAATGTTCAGTTTCTGAATTTCTGAAAATTTCAAACGATATTTGATGGACTTTGTCAAACTTGGACATGATCTCATGACTAGAATTGATCCCTAACAAGAATCAAAAGTCTTTATAGGTTCAACAAACACATTGACCCATCTAAATGGAGTCAAACTCAATCAACAATCAATCACGCAAATTCAATCAAGTTTTGATTCCAAATCCAAGTTTCCAATCAAGTTGCCTTGATTGGAATGTCCAAGTATGATCATAGAGCCAAATACACATATGTTATGCATTGGTTTTCCTCATACTTGGTCACCACCGTGATTATTATCTCGTCAACTTAATTTCTCAAGTGATGCAATGACATTTTGAGAAATTGAGTTGATCCTAACATCTCACCCCATATCTAGCAAACAAAAACGTTTTGTTAAACCTTATAGTTTGTGTGAGATGTTCCCAAAGTTACCCAATTGTTCCCGACAATTTCGAAATAATCATGAAGGGTTTTGAATGCAATTTGAACATCATGAAGCGCGACACATTCCCAATTCCCGTCTTAGGAAGCTAAATTCATTTTCGGGAAGTGGTTTAGTGAAAATGTCAGCTAGGTTTGACTTTGACTCTACATGAGAGAGTATGATGTTCCCCCTAGCTACATGATCCCTAATGAAGTGGTGTCTTACTTCAATATGTTTTGTCCTAGAATGATGGACTGGATTCTTGGTTAAGTTAATTGTGCTAATGTTATCACATAACACTTGCACACTCTTGTAACTCAATTCATAGTCCTCTAAGGTGTGAATCATCTACAACAATTGTGATACACTCTTTCCCATGGCAATATATTCTGCCTCGGTAGTGGAAAGAGCAACACAATGTTGCTTCTGACTCGACCAACTTACTAAGGATGAACCTAAGAATTGGCAGCCCCCACTAGTGCTTTTCCGGTCCAACTTACATCCAGCGTAGTCGGAATCCGTATAGCCAATCAAATCAAAAGACTCGGTACGGGGATACCAAAGACCTACACCAATTGTGCCCTTGAGATATCTCAAAATTCGCTTAACAGCAATTAGGTGAGATTCCTTGGCACAGACTTGATACCTAGCGCACATACCTACAGCAAATAGTATATCTGGTCGGCTGGCTATGAGGTATAGCAAACTACCTATCATGCTTCGATATTGAGTTAGATCAACGGATTTACCACTCTCATCATTGTCTAATCTTGTGTTAGTAGCCATGGGAGTGGTTACCTCTTTCGAATCACTCATATTGAATTTTCGAAGCATTTCTTGTGTATACTTTGACTGGTGCACATGGATACCATCGCGAGTTTGCTTGATTTCAAGTCCAAGGAAGAAAGTCAACTCTCCCACTAGACTCATTTCAAACTCACTCTCCATGTGTCCAATAAATTCACTTAAATAGCCCTTATTGTTTGAGCCACAAATTATGTCATCGACATATACTTGGGCTACAAATATATTGTCACCATCTCTTCGTAGAAATAGGGTAGGGTCTATTCGACCTCTAACGAACCCCTTTTCAATCAAGAATGTCGACAACCGCTCATACCAAGCCCGGGGTGCTTGTTTAAGGTCATAAAGTACCTTTTTGAGCTTGAACACGTTGTTTGGATATTCGGTACTCTCAAACCCCGGAGGTTGTTCGACATAGACCTCTTCCCTAATCAAACCATTTAGGAAGGCCGATTTGACATCCATTTGAAATAATTTGAAGCCACGATGTGCTGCAAATGCAAGCATCAATCGGATGGACTCTAATCGTGCCACGGGAGCATAAGTCTCATCATAATCAAGGCCTTAAACTTGACTGTAGCCCTTGGCTACTAAGCGTGCCTTGTTTCTAATGATTTCTCCCTTGTGGTTCAATTTGTTCTTGAAGACCCATTTGGTTCCAATAATGGTGGTCCTCTTAGGTCTAGGGACTAAGTCCCAAACTTGACTCCTTTCAAATTGACTTAGTTCATCTTGCATCGCGATAATCCAATCGGGATCATTTAATGCTTCATCAATTTTTCTAGGTTCAATTTCGGAAATTAGAGCAACTTCATTAGCCTCATTCCGGAAGAATGATCTAGTCCTAACCCCTTGATGGATGTCTCCAACAATTTGGTCTTGGGGATGACTAGTGGCTAATCTAGTTTGCCTTGGTGTTGGCGGTGCTTCTTGAACGGGTTCACTTAACACAGGTTCAGCCTCAGGATCCGGCTGATCAATGGGTTGTCTAGGTTCACCGTCATCTGACTCATCACCATCAACAACACTTGGAGTTTCATTCAAACTAAGTCTCCTTAGTTCGAGTTGAACCCCTTCTACATTTTCTGATTGGTCAATTGATTTCGGAATTTCTTCAAAAACCACATCAGAAGACTCTTCAACTAATCTAGTTTTCTTGTTGTAGACTCGGTAGGCTTTACTAACGAGAGAGTACCCGACTAGTATCCCTTCATCAGCCTTTGCCGTGAACTTTCCAAGGTGATCCTTGGTGTTTAGGATGAACACCTTACAACCAAACACCCTAAGGTGTTTAATCGTAGGTGGTTTCCCAAACCAAAGTTCATGGGGAGTCTTTCCTAAAAACCTATGGATGAGAACTCGATTTTGCACATAGCAAGTTGTATTTACAGCTTCAGCCCATAAGTAACTCGGAAGTGAGTACTCATTAAGCATACTTCGTGCAGCCTCTTGAAGAACACGGTTCTTCCTCTCTACCACACCATTTTGTTGTGGTGTTCTAGGAGTAGAGAACTCATGCTTATAACCCTTATCTTGACAAAATTCTAAAAACCTTTGATTTTGGAATTCACCTCCATGATCACTTCTAATTGTCTTAATTGTTAATGATTTTTCATTTTCTACCCTTCTACAAAAAGAAATGAACACATCTAAGGTTTGGTCTTTATGTTTCAAAAAGTATGTCCATGTGTATCTAGTAAAATCATCAATAATCACAAAGCAATATCTACTTCCACTCAATGATATGATAGTACTACAATCAAATAGATCCATGTGAAGTAAATCTAAAGCATTGGAAGTACTTACAGTGCTTTTACCTTTATGTGCAGATTTAGTTTGCTTACCCATTTGACATGCATCACAAAGTTTATCTTTTCCATACTTGATGCTTGGTAAGCCTCGAACTAGTCCCTTGGTGGCCAACTTCCGGATGTTCTTCATGTTAACATGTGCTAGCCTCCGGTGCCAAAGAGTGGACTCTTCTTCTTTTGACATGAAACACTTAGCAAAAGCATTAGTAGCACTTTTAAATGAAACTTGATAAATATTGTCTACTCTTGCTCCTACTAGTACCGTGTCCAAGGTGTCATTTTGTCTAACTAGACATTGACTTGGTCGGAAGTCAATTGTGTAACCTGTGTCACACAATTGACTGACACTTAGGAGATTAAATTTCATCCCCTTGACTAGAAGGACATTTGAGATTCTAAGACATTCGGATATTTGAATGTCTCCTATTCCTATGACCTTAAGACTACCATTGTTACCAAATGATACATTACCTCTACTCTTCTTGTGAAGTGTGGTAAACAATGATCTATCCCCAGTCATGTGTTTGGAGCATCCACTATCAACGAACCAAGTTGATAGATGCTTCCCCTCAATCATAACCTACACAATTCGAAAAATAGAAGTTTTAGGTACCCAAACCTTGGGACTTAAAGCATCAACTAAACATGACTTAGGCACCCATGCTTTGACAACTTTCTTTTGGATTTTGGGTGTCCTACATTGTCTCATGTCAGTTCTAGACATAAGAGACACAAATGACGGTTCCTTAGGGCGATAACCAATACCGGCCCTATTGTAAACCGCTCTTTGGGCATTTAGGATCATATCTAGGGTCTTAGAGCTATTTGAGAATTTCTCAAGAATATTCTTGAGCTTCTCAACTTCACTCTTCAATGATTGGTTTTCCTCTACTAACACGTTATCATGCAAATCACTGATTTCCTCAACCTTAGAGGATTTCAAATCTATGATCTCATGTTTCAAAGATTTAATTTCATCTTCTAGTAATTCAACATGCAAGTCATCAATGTTGTCATCCCTAGAAGCTTTCAATTGATCAATTTCTAATTGCAATGCTTTAACTTTACTTTTGGATTTCTTAAGCATACTAGTTAAACATGCAATTGCTCTATAACATTTTTCAAGCTCAGGAGAAGTTACCTCTTCATCATCCGAAGATGATGAAGCCGCATTTGAGGAGCTTGAAGATTTATTACTGCTCTCCTCTCCAAGAGCCATGAGTGTCACTTGCCTTGTGCTCTTCTCCTCCTTCTCCTCATCGGATGAGCTAGAAGATGACTCATCCCAAGAGGCCTTCAAAGCTTTCTTCTTCTTCTTGGATTTTTCTTCTTTTCTTTTGGATTTCTCCTCCTTCTTCTTAAGCTTCGGACATTCATTCTTGAAATGCCCTTTCCTACCACACTCAAAGCAAGATGCATTATTCTTATCAAGTTTGGATTCACTAGTGTTACCTCTAC
>JAGFNQ010000106.1:529292-602305 GCA_024364735.1 Boesenbergia rotunda | reverse complement strand
CGACGTTCAAGTTAATTAGGATTTACTTGAGGTAGTATATAGGAAGAAAAAGATGAAGAAGAGAGATAGAACTTGGGGGAGTTGAAGAATGGGGAAACCCTCTCTTGTCTTTACCTTATCTAGAGTTTATATGTATGTTCAAATAGCATCTCCACGTTAGGCGTCTTCATCATTCTCATATGGGAAAATAAAGGGACCAAATCCGATAGCTGTTAGTGGTCTCTCCATTCATCAATCATCACGTGTTTAAAGGAGAACATATAGGAGACCATATCTGACAACCTCATAACCGCCTCTTTATTCATCCGGTATCAAATGTTCTAGAATATTTACAGAGAGATAGTCTTGTTGATGAGGCAATTGCAGGTCAACGTCAGCTATGGGCCTGATACAAGGATGAGGAAGTGGGTTATATGTTGAGTGATCTTATCGATAGTTGAAATCGACAATTGAGGCTGAGATAAAGAACATGTTGGGACCTACTAAGACCGTATTCAGGAGGATGTTAGTGACTAAGGCCAAGATTGAAAAAATATCCGTGTTGAGGTTAAGAAAAGGAGCATGTTAGGATCTGAGACTGAGGTATGGAGGATTTCAGCGATTGAGGCCGAGATAAGAGCATGTTGACGACTAAAGCCGAGACTGAAAAGATGTTGGGATTAAGGTCGAGACAGGGAGCATGCCACGATTTGAGATTGAAATCCGAAGTATGTCAACGACTAAGGCCGAAACAGAAGTGATATTGGTGACTGAGACTGTTTAAGACTGAGACGGTGTTAAAATCTATACTTAATCAACATTTGAGATGGGTGTGTTGAGTGAGTTGGATTAGACCTGAATCCTTTTTAGGCCGAGTTTAAATTCTCTGAGTCAAATCTATCTCACTTTGGCTTTGGCTTCACCTTTGACTTTGATTTTGACTATACCTCAATATATCTTTTAACCATATGGGACTTGTGAGGATGTAAGATTCCGCCACATCATACAGCATATAGATGCACCACTCAACATGACCATATGCAACAGAAATTTAATTTTTGAACTTAAAATTATTGGTAATTAAGATATTGTTCTAAGTTCTATGGAAGTGAATTAGTTCCTATGATATTATGCCAGTGCAATTTTAATTTCTGTTATCAATGATGAGAATTCCATTGTTCATCATAAAATTTCGGTTATTCTATATTGCATTGGTCTGCATCCACCATTTGGCTGCAACAAATTGATTATATTAAAACATCTCAATCTTCTATTAAGAGAAGCACCACATTTAACCCTAAATATCTAATTTTAAAGATATCAGATCAGTTCCTTTTAAAGATATCAGATCAGTTCCACGGAAGTTTTTCATTGGATATTAGAGTAAATCCTAGAAATACAAATGGATCCTAACGGATGGCCTAACATCACGAGTGATTTGAACACCACAGGCATATAATAATATATCCTATGAAAAATTTAAAGGAGAGTCTAAATTGCTATAATTTAGCCGACTAAAATTTTTTCTTTTTCTTTTTCTTTTTAATTTTTAAATCATTATTAAAGATGTTTAAATTTAATTATATTCTTTTTTATTTATTTTCATAATAAATTATATTCGTTCCTATTTATTTCATATTACATTATATCCATTCCTATTTATTTCATATTAAATTAATTTTTTAACTTATAAAAATTTATTATGATTTTTTTATAATTTTTAAGATCATTAAAAGTGTTTAAACCAAATTAAATTCTTACCTTTTTATTTCATATTAAATTATATATATTTTTCTTATTTATTTTTATATTAAATTAATATTTTTATAAAAATTTATTCTGGTCAAATTCTAACCATCTAGAATTACTGAAATTTAAATTCTCATTGCATATGAGTTCATCCTACTTTTTACCATAGCATCTACCTGAGGAGAAGATTCAAGCCATTCTCCAACTTAATCCAAAAAGGAACTGTGGATCATTAATTATTTCTCTTAAAAATTGAGAATTTTAGTAGTTAATTAATAAGGAGGGCAGATCTTCTGTCTCAAAAAAAACACCTGTTCCGTCTGTCTCGTTTTCCGACGACGACCGATGAGTCATCCGATCGCCGATTGGACATCATCGGCGGCCTCCGGGCGCCGCCCTGAACAAAACTATACCCTGGGGGTACGGTGAACTCGTCGGGATCGCCACAATTGCGATCTCGCCAGATTCACCATCGAATCCGACGAGATTGCAATTACAGAGATTCCGACTGATTCACCGTTCTTCTAGAATATTATTTGATTCGGTACGACGATCAAAATCTATTGGTGGTGTCCGATCGGCGATCAGACGACTCACCGGCTGTCGTCGGGAGCGGGACAGACAAGACAAACGTTTTTTTTGGGAAAGAGGATCCCAATTGAGGAGCTGTGCAGTCATTAGTTTATTTCCAACAAATATCACGATTGCCGAAGTTAAACAAATCAATCAAGGTCATGCAGTTTCTGATGACTAATTAGTGCTATGAATTTTTCTAGTCCAATGCCAAAGTTAGAGCAACATATTATTTAGGGTTACTAAATCATGTCTTGGGACAACAAGATCTTATTCCTCCTCGTGCCACATAACCCTAAATAGTACAGTCTACACGAATCTCAAACAACACACACAGATAAGAACAAAATGACTAGTGTTTGTACTTCCAACGCTGTTGAAACTTCAAACAAAGCCAAATTAATTAAGGAGCAAAGCCCTAGGAGTTTAAGTCTTTTGAGGATTATATCTGCAATTATTGTGTGCTAAAGCCAATGTTTAACAAAAACAACGTCCACATGAATATCAAACTATATATGTTAGCCAATTAGTGTATGAGATTGGAATAAGGTGACCTAATTTCCTTTTAGGTGATTTTCATAAACAAACTTAGCAAGACAATAATAATTAAGTTTTTATCACATTAAATAGGGTTGATTATATGAATCTTTCTATATTATGTGACTTGACTCTCTACTATATCCTTATTTATATTAAAATAAATTTTATTTTATCTTTATTAAGAAGTCTTTCTTTAGTCTCTTTTCCTTATTCATGTGTATATCAATCATGTTCTCATATTTCCTAATTAGTACATCTATTGGTATTATTATTTGTTTTTGTTATTCATGTATTTAGCTTTTAGGATCTAATTAACCTTGGAAGTGACCAGTCCGGCTCCACAAAAATTTTCCACCAGTTACCAAAATAAATCAAGAAGCGCAAATGAGTCTGACGGATGACTCAACATCATAATTTTTTCAAACTTACCAAGTGTAATGTATCTTAGGTGAGATTTGAACCCTTGTTATTACGAAGCATGTCCCATCTCTTACCATCTCACCATAGTCCCAATTAGCTTAAGTACTTATCTATATCATCTTAAACGTACCTGTCAGAATTTGTTCTCAATAAGAATAATCTTAATTTTCTCTATTAAGTTCTTTTTGTTACAAATAAAAAAAAACTAGCCAACTACAACTTTTATTATCCGTATGACTCAACAACTTAATATGGTTGCAGCCAAAGGATACATGCTGAGTTTAGTTAAAATTCAATAGAAGGTAAACATGATTTGTCCAAGGTAGTCGCATGATTCAGTTAGCTATAGCCTTGTTGAGGTGATATGATTTGGCCAAATTGAGCACATTAGTTGAGATGGAAGATGTTGTAGTCTAAAGTGACAAGTTTGGGTTGAAGTGTTTGGCTTTGATTCCCGAGTGTAGCCCAAGTAATTGAGTTGAGTTAAATTGAATGGGGAGTTTAAGGTGGATGCATGATTGAGTTGAAGTAGCTATAAGCTTATATGAATTGGCCAAGTTAAGTACATTACTTGAGATCGAAGATGTTATCTGAAGTGACAAGTTTGGGTTGAAGTGTTTGGCTTGGATTCCTGAATGTACCTCCTTTTATAACACTTGCACTTCTTGAATAGTTGATACCACTTTGCAAAATGTGGGCAGGTAGGCAAAAACTATCAAAAGTCTCCTTTTCAATACTACGGAAGGCCAATTTATAGACTTTTGTAAGAGACCTTGCATACAAGAGTTATGAACTAATTAATGACAATCGATTTTTTTTGCTTTGACCACCAAGTCTCTTTCTACATGTAGGTACTACTTCATTATACATATGACTCCTATCCATCTGTGGTAGACTCAAGATCACTTTTTATCGCACTATTTTTATAAGAGTGTAATGTGCAAGTCAAGAAAACGACATCCACATTATGGTGGAGATATCATCCTAATTTCTTGTCATGTTTGAAGATACCAATTACTCATTGATCACCTTGACTTTTGTTTGTTTAATGAATGCTTAGAGCGCTCTATTGATAGTGACTTTTTATTTAAAAAGTGCCTACCAAATTTTGCCCTTTCTCTGTTGACATTCTACTCTTTGCACTTTATCTTTTGATTGCTTGAACCTCTCCCACTTTACTCTAAAAGCCATATTTCTCCTTTGTCATTGGTTTCTTTCATTCTTTCAGTCTTCCATGGACCTCATAAGGGTTGTTGTCAACCTCATGTACCAAGGAGTTCGACCAAGCTATTAGGTTTAATAGAAAAGGGGCTATTACAATAATCATGCATCCTGGATTTATTTGATGGCCGGTCTGTGAAGTCGGACTGTCCATCTTCAAGATTAGTTGGGCCAAAGGCTTGGATACTTAAATTTTTTAAAAAACTGAACATTAAGCAGCTGAAAACCTTTTCGATTAGGGCTACCTTTTGTATTTATATATATTATGAGACAAGAATTCAATTATGAAACCCAATTTGGATCGTTTCTATAGCTGGCACAGGTTTAAAGCAACAAGGTTTAGTAGTATACACTAATGTGATCTCTAACTTGTCTAGTTTTATCAAAGCCACTGTGTTAACAAATGAATAATTAAATTCACCAACAGTGATAACATCTGTGCCTATATTTGACGACCATCATCATGTTTAATTATCCATTATTTTTCAGTTGCCTAAAATCTATAAACTGATCATACAAATAATTGTTTGTGGTGGAACCTAAGTTTCAGAATTAATTGGGCATCGAGATGGTCACTCGAAGCCCATTGTTGATTCAAAGATACCAACCATATATATACCTCATTTTTAAACCTTTGTATGTTTCCATTGCAAATTAACAGGAAATCGAACACAGTTAGAGGACTTATCAGAGTCTCGAGAGCAGTGGAATTGGCCCCTGTTTGTAGGCACTTGAATCATCAGGCGTACGTGTCAAGAAGGGATGAAGAGGCCAACGACTACAACGAGAAAGGGGCCAGGATTGCTTGTATTTGTTGCTGCTCGTGACCTAGTTTTGCTATTTGGTGCGAGGATTATATTCCATTGCAGATATACAGAAACCCAAGCCCCCAGGCTACGGTGCAGGTAAATAATTGTCTCTCAAGTTTCACCAATTTGATCCTGTGAATTTTGTATTTTTTTTTTAAAAATGGGATAACATGAGTTTCTAGGTTGTTCTTTATGAATAGTTCTATATTTACTTTATTAGTTGATAAAAAATTTTTATGAGATTAAATCGATCACTTATTTAATGTTACCTAACGTAATTAAGTTTTTTTTTTTTTCCTCGTAGAAATCCAACGTTTACGGGTTAGCGAATGAAGCCAAAAATAAAAGTCTTTTTTTTTAAAAAAATGAACACAAGCAATTGATCTAGCAACATTTCTAGAGTAGTAATGGATATATCTGACAATCATTTATATGTTTACTCTGGTTTTATTTTGCTTAGTATAATTTTTTTTTTTTTATCGAATGTGCAATTTCATCCTACCCTATAGCTCCCATGAGCATTGATTAGGACGGTTATAGGCAGGCCTCCCCTCCCTAGGACAGAAAGGGTCAAGATCACAAATTTACGTGGAAGTCAAAGTCAAGATATGTCAGATAAAAAGGTAGACCAAGCTGACTAGACTGGAAAGGATAGAAGTTTGGTTCTGACCCCAAGAAAATAGGTCTGGTCGGACTAATCCCCAAAGATGAAGTTCGGTCAGACCTAACCCAAAGGATGAAGTCCCTTGGGTGGAGTGTGGGCGGTATCGCTTCAATAGTTTTGGGAAACTCAAACCAGGCCGACTGACTATGTCGATCAACCTCCTTAATGCAAAGTGGTCAATCTAAATATTAGCTGACCCTTAGACGGACTTACCTCAGGAAGTCGGAAGGGTATAGCCGACTAGACTCGGAAGCGAGAGATGTCCGGTTGAATTTCTATAATCCTAAGAAGTTTATCAAAATGAGCAGGGCGTTAAATAGGCTCTGATATCCTAACTAAACGAAAAAGCCTGGCCAACCCATTAAGCTCTTGGGTTTGCTAGGTCATTGGGTCAGACACCCCTAAGAGGCCATTCTAGACGATATGCCCCAAGATGTCAGTATCATAAACAAATAGAAGTCAATCCCCAACAGATACGCATTAAAAGCTTGATAATCATTATACTATATACGATTGTTCCATACAGAAAATATTATGATAGAACAACTTTATTTACGGTGACATAACATCTCCTGTTAGTGGGGGTCATGAGAGATGTTATATATAGAAGTTTCTCCTCCATAGCGCAGGTATCTTGATCTTCATCATTTGCTCCTCATTTTTGCTCCACTTGCTTTCTGCTTTAGCTCGCTTTTGTTGACTATTGACTTGAGCGTCGGAGTGTGTGCCGAGGACCCTCGGAGTGTCCTAGTAGCTATTGGTGATCTTCTTGCGATCAACATTTCTGCCATCTCACCGACATTTCATTCTCATCGCTCTTCGATGGGATCAAATTTTGTGTCGTCTATGGGAACACACAACTAATTGAAGACGTGACAATGGACAACGCCGAGAAGATGACCACTATTACTTTATCACAAGAAGATTTAGAGTTGCTGGTAATGGCTAAGGTGCAACCGCTAGTTGGCATAAAAGTAGCAGACTGACAATGTTCTTCTATCCAATGTCTCAGCAGTATCTGTGAATGGACCACAAAAATTGGAACGCGAAGCCCGGCCAGAGCAATGCTTGCAGTTCCCAAGGGCTCTTATCCAGTCGGATATCAGAGGAGTGGCCAGGTCCGAGTGGACGCAAAGGTCTTCATCCGGGAATACTCCCGCTCTGGATCGAAAGAAAGGCAAGGCTTTAGAGTCTCCTTGTCACTCGAAATCTGAAGGACAAGCTGCCCTGCCACTTTAGAGAGTTGTCGATTGGGGAATATAGAGAAGCTACAGATCTTGAAAGCCACCTTTGTATGTTCGAGAATGTCGGCTTGCTCCACCAATACACCGACGACGTTAAGTGCCAAGTGTTTTTGACAACACTTTCCGGCTTGGTATAGAGATGGTTCGACCGACTCCCTTCAGACTCCATCCACAACTTTGCAGAATTCAAAATGGTGTTTCTGCAACATTTTGCTAGTAGCAAGCGGCATCACAAAACCAACGTGAGCCTATTTACAATAAAGCAAGGACCGAAGGAAGCTTTGCGCGCCTATATCAAAAGATTCAATCAAATAGCAATGAATGTTCCTTTAGCTACTGTCACGCCCCGAGGAGCAGCATGTTCGACGAAAATCGGACAGCACCTCCCCTGTACGGCGGACAATCTCCAACCAATACATATACAATATGGCCTCCACACATATATATGATCAAACTATAATATAATTAAAGAAATAAATAACTATCGAAAAGAGTATCATCACCTATACTATAAAAGCAAACTCCCAAAATACCCTCTGGGCAGACTAACGATGCAAAATATATACAAATACCAAAACATTGAATGACATGCATACCAACATATCTAAAATGATAATTACATCCCAACCATAACTAAAAGAAAATAAAATAAAGACACTACGAAATCTTCGGGACTGGGACTGGCTACTGGGCTCTCCTGGCGGCGTCATCCTAAAAAGGAAAAACAAACAAACAATTATGAGTCCAGGGGGACTCCACGGGTATATAACCAGATAGATATGTATGACGGTAAAAAGGTTATACAATAGCATAGAAACAAACAGATACAGTCTCAAAGAAAAATCAGGATACATGTGTTAGTAGAAGCCCTAGAGCCAATTATGTGATGATTGACTAGGGACTTTTTTATCATATTCTATCATTAATAAAGACATGTTTGGTTATTATACTTACTTTATACTTGTGCCAAACAACTAAGTATAATAATGTCCTTGAGTAGTAGGTTCTTATTTATATCATATCGTTTGGTTGAATCAATAGTGAGATAATATAGAGAACACTACACTAAACCATTCCTAGTCAAGCATTAATATTCAAGGATAATATTAATGCATGGAGACTAGCATGTAGGTCAATTGATGACTTGAGTTCACAAGCCATGGATATGTGATATCAAGTTGACACATGGGTATATATTAGAGAATGTGTACTGAATTGCCCCGCCATGAGAAAGTTTCATAGATTGTCATATGAGTGTCATAAACTTTCTCATGTGACTATTAGTATGAATAATCCTTAGATCTGAAGTCACTACGGTTCCCAACATGAGGAGTTATGTATTTTGGTATCGTCAAACGTCACCCGTAACAGGGTGGACTATAAAGGCGATCATTGGGTATATAATGAATTATGCGGAGGGATGGTGAGTGATGTAGATGAGATCTATCCCTCCCATATGACGAGAGTGATATCTGTGAGCCCCTTGATCCAGTAGGACTGCTAAAATGTATGGTCATGCTCAAATGAGTCAATATGAGATATTGAGCTCATTTGTTTGAGTGAGTCTACTTGAGGATCAAGAAACACAAAGATTGATCGAGGATGACACAGTCTATGCCTCATTGGTCAATCTAGATATCGAGGATAGAAGGACAAGGTTATACATTATCATACTCACGGAGGTTAAGTCAGATCTCGAATTTTTGTTAAATACCGAGTTTTAAGGGGGCTAGATGGAAAAATCTAAAATTTTAAAGGGCTTAGTTGTAATTGCCTAAACTTGGAGGGCCTTTATGTAAAAGTGCTAAAAAAATATTTAAAACCCCTAAAAGCCCTAACTTCCTCCCCGATTCCCTTCTGCCGTTTTCTTCTCCCCGACGCCGATCCCTAGCGGTTTTTGCCCGACGCCGCTGAGCCCTAGCCGTCACCTCTCCCTCGCGACCGCCGACCGCCGTCCTGCCTTCTCCACTTCCTTTTTCCTTCTTCTTCTCCGGCGTGCACGAGCAGAGCACCGCCGCTCTCGCGCGAAACCCTAGCCGACGCCGCGCCTCACGTCGCCTCTACCTATGTCTGTGCCGACCACCGCTCGACGCCGCCGCAACCTATCCTCGCCCGAACCCTAGGCAGACGATCTAGGTAAGGTTCTGAATTGGGATTTTGACTTTGGTTTTAGGTGAGTTGTTGGGCTCACCTTTAGGGCGCGACATTATTGTCGACCCCCACAAGGTACGGTGGGGTGTTTCTTCCTCCATTTGGATTTGATCTTTGCCGTGAATGAAGAATAATCTGGGGCTAATGCGTGTTATTTTTGTTGCTTATTGAGTTGTAGGATGATTACAAGCAGTTTGATCATTTTACAGATATCAAAGAGTTTTATATTATCTCTGCTACTTCACTTTCTTATACTAGTCAACTCTATATCAGTTTCTTATAAGTGTTCTAGATTGTTTTCAACAAATGAATTAAAAATTTATTAATTTACCTTGTATAAGTTGAGTGAATTGTATGTCAACGAATGCAGCTTTGCTATGACCGTCATTATATTATTTTGGGATCGCTTCCAACTATGTAAAGAATGGTTAATATTAAATGCATGAGGCTGATGATTTAGGCAAGCTGCAGGAATTATGAGGTTTAACGGTATTGGGATAATTTGATTTAGGTTAGGGAGTTGAGCTTGACCTCCTTATTATGTATACCTTGAATCTAATAGTTAACGGATTCGAGGATTAGGTTGGTAGTCGTGGTAGTTTCGTTAATTTGGGAATTTTATTTAATAACCTAATTGTGATAATTAGGTTAGGAAGGAACCCATAGTTATATTGGATTTAACTAAATAGATGTAATTAAATAGAAGTTGTGATTATGATTTATCCTAATTGTGTTTAGTATTTCGTTTAGCTAAGTTGTTAATTTTATAATTAGCTAAACTTTATCATTCGGTACAGGACCTTGAGTTGGTTACGCACAGTTGATCGTGGAAGGTCCTCATTTACGAAATTCTTCAATAAAAGGTGGGTACTTCTCCTTTGTACTCGAGTAGTTTCTTTTACCTTAAAGCATGACTATTTTATGTCTAGTAGGTTGCTTGACATTATTCCTTGTTGTTTGTTATTTAAACATCACCGTTGATACTTATTCTTCGTTGATCTTCGAGTATTCAAAATTCGTATCCGTACAGTTCTCTGTTGGTTTTCTGTTCTGTAAAGTGTCGCTTGTACGCGAGTACTTAGTGTTAGTGATATGAGAGAAGTGTCCTAAGGCAATCGCCTTATGATTGTAATCATTTATTTTAATAAATGAATATTCACTATTTGAGTATACATGTTTGTGTATTTGATTGAGATCTTAAACTCATTTACTGAATGTCCGCAATACAATTCACAGCATGAGAGAATTTGTGATGAATTCACAACTAGTGATTATCTCTACATGTGCAATTGTGAAGTATTGAAATTGTTCCTAGTCGATGAATTGATAAATACGGACACTATCAATTCTGTTGAGATTAGCATGGGTTATTCTCTAATCAGCTGATTCTCACTGGCTAGTGACATTGAGATGTCTGGAGATAAACATGAATGCTAGTTAAGGAAACTAGTTCATTGGAGTGACTGACTGTAAAACTTCATATGGTAGTCTGCATATAGATATGTCAGTGAAGTTCTTACTGCAGCTTAAGTACGATGTTCCTTTGACTTGCGGTGTTCAAGTCATCTTGGTCATGGAGACTTATACTTTGACATCTTAAGCAAGCGTCTCCAAGGAGGTGTGGACCCAGGATGATTGGGTATAAGCCGAAGTGCCCGAAGATGTTTGAACAGCCAACAATGGATTCACCACTCCTTGCGAGGAGATGTATACCCGAGGCCTGTCGTCGGATTGTTACTCGAAGCCTCTGGCTAGAGCATGACATGTTCAGAGTATGAATCTCTTAAATACATGAGAGTAATTAGAATCCGTAGGACGAGAAAACGTTACTTGGGCTAGGTGTGACGTAGTCAGCCTAGTGGGGACTGACACATATAGACCATGTCCTGAACCAAGTGGATATAAGATGGTGAAGGGAATGGGGCACGATTCATTATAGCTGCTGAAGGGTTTCAGAATTGTTTCTGAGGTCAACCGTTGATCTTTCGATTAATTGGGGATCATGATGTACTACTAGGTGCCACTCATGATCGTTCTATAATTAATTGATTAATTATAGACGGCCAACATAAATTGAAAGCCTATTTAGTCACACGCACTACGAGTAATCCGAGGGATTTAAAACGAGTTGAAAATTGGATTTTTCAATCAAGAGAGATTAGGTTTGGTTGAGCCAAACGATAAGTCGAATCTGAATTTTTTCAGAGACGCATCGGAAGCGTAAAATGGCTAAGTCTTTTAAAGACTTAATAGATGAATTAAATAAGTTTAATTCATTGGAGGCTTGGCTTGGATGGGCCGACCAAAGAGGGCCTCCATCCTCTTTGCTTGGCCGGCCACAACAAAGGGAGAGAACCAAGTTTTTTGGTTCAATTTATAAAATAAACTAAGTGTGGTTTGTTTTATAAAATTATGGATGATATAAATTTTTTATAAACCAAGATTTGGTTTATTTTTCATGGAAATTAAAATGAACCATGGATTGGTTTATTTTATAAAATCAATCATGGATTGATTTACCATGATAAGAAAATTTATTCCATAGGAGAGAAGAGACTTGATTGATTTTTATCATGAATTAAAATATGATTTTAACCATGATATAAAATCAAACTTGGCAGGATGGAATAAGTTATTCCATATTTGAGAGGCTTGATGGTTGAGAGACCACTATATAAAGGACACAAGGCAAGGCTTGGGTGATAATTGAAGAGATGAAGGCATAGGCTCTCTTCCTCTCTTTCTCTTCTCCCCTTCTTGCCGTGCGCCAACCAGCCCCAAGAAGGAGCACTAGCCGGCCGCCCCTGCCCTTTCCCTGTCGACCACCACCTGCTGCCGGAGAAGGAAGCTCCGACCATCTCTTGGCCGGAAGAAGGTTTTGCCGGAATTAGAGTTTGCCGCAAGGATCCTTTTGCCGCAAGCCTCTTCTTTTGCTTCGCCGGAATTTTGATTCCGACCATCCTTTTGTGGTTAGTCTTTCGACTTCTCTCTTGATTTTTCTTGTTGTGTTCTCGGAGAATCTAGTAGTTCTCGAGAACACGAAACTTGTGGCTTTGCGAAGTCATCCCGAAGATACTCGGTGTGGACGCGAATAGAGGCGGAGCTTTCAAGGGACGCTTACGGTTGGATCTCATCCCTTCCTTCGAGTTACGTGAGGTAATACGTAAATTAGTTTATGTTTCTGTAAAATTTTAAATATATGATCATGTCTACACAAGATAAAATTGCATGCTTAGATGTGTGGTTAAATAATTAGAGAAATTATTTATGCTAAATCTTCCGCTGCACGTAATTAATTTTAAGATTACGAACCTGCATCCATGTCAACATGCACCCGGTTCCAACACTTAGAAGTCCATTAAACACATATAGGTTTATTTGGCATTAGAAATACCCTACCTAGTAGTGTAGGTGCATAATCGTTGGCTTTCGATTTCTGGTTGGATGTATTGATGCATCATTTACTTGTTGGATTTTGGTTGCATCATTGTTTCTCCGGTTGTTCGTGCATCTTGTAGCATGCACCATATTTGCACGTTTTATACTAACGACTGTTGGGCTTCCATATGGTTAAGCCGTCGTTAGTCATTTAGTTGCTTGGTTCACTCAACCAGTTGTTGTCGTGGTGGTTGCTAGAGTGTGAGCAACCGTCCTGTTATGCCACACATGTTGTAGCTGTAGGCAAACAGTGACACCCTCACTGTTGTTTTCGAGGGATACTGTAGCTGTTGATAGCTCCTCCTATGTATCGGGGTCTGGAGTGTTGACTCCCCAATATCCTGTCCACTTTCTGTGGTATTTGTTGGAGTGCGTACAGTTGTCACAGCCCTATCCATTCGGTCACACAGATGAGATTTGTTGGCGGCTTGACTGGCGTCAGGGGTGATACATGTCATTGCATCATGTGCATACGTATTTCGTTTATGCATTTTCTTGTGTTTGATGTATTTATATGAGCTATGATTGTTGCACTTGATTGACATGCATGCATATCTTGGTTTTATTGTTGTTGCGTTGTTTTATACCTGCTTTGTTGTTATTCGGTTTTATAACATGTTGTTCTATATATGTTATGCATGTTTAGGTGTTCCTATATTCCTTATGGACTGTACCCTCTTGGTTCTCTACTTATTTTACCATTTGTTATGCCATACTTATTGTCTACTCATATACCCGCTGAGTCCGCCTGGACTCTCACCACCCCTGCTTTCTCTTTTTGTTTCAGATAGCAGATAGTTGCGTTTCTTGGAGCCAGGAGAGGATCCAGTCGCCAGTCCCTCAGTCCCACCGTGTCAGTTTGGTTTGGTTTGATTTAGTGTCTGATTTATTTCTGCAGTTATTTTTATTTGTCAGGTATCGGTTTGGATTTGTCGTTATTATTGATATGTAGACTTGCTTTATGTTAATGATGGCTGAGCCATCCATTTATTTTGTTTCGACATAAACTGCATGGATGTGTCTTTTATTTATTATTGTGATGCCAGCCGCTTGTGGCTGAGCTATATTGGTGGCGTGTTATGTATTTATGCCCCATCTTGTCCGTCGTACAGGGGAGATGCTGCCCGATTTTCGAGTAAGCATGTGCCTCTGGGGTCGTGACAATTTTTGGTATTAGAGCCAAGTTTTGCGATGTTTTGGTGTCTGCGGGTTTATGGAGTTGTTTTATGAGGTCAATCTGTATGTTACAGGTTTGTTTATTTTTGTGGAGTCTTTTTCTTGAGGGTTGACGAAGTTGTTTTGTTTTACGAGGTCTATCTGTATTTTACGAATTTATTTTCCAGAGTCATTTTCTGGTTATGGTTGTGATGGGACTTGGCAGCGACGAGATCTCTCCCGGCAAATAAGAAGTAAGTTGGTTTTAAATTTGGTTAAATTTATATCTAAATAATGAATATTGGTTTTGTTAACAGATATGCATCGTCGTATTGAGTTATCTCCACCCTGTGCTCGTGGTCATGGACGACGATCACGGGGGAGGCCAGAGGAGGCCGAGGGAGACACAAATCAGGAGGTTGATAGGCCCACCAGAGTGGAGCCGACTGGTTGGGGATCAGCTCACCAGGACCCTTCGGGTGAGCCGAGACCTCCACCACTGAGAGTACCTCCTTCCGATCCGACAGCAGTTCCAGTTGTACCATCAGAGGTAGGTCCATCAGTACCACCAATGGCAATTCCTGGAGTGCCATCAGGGGTACCCCCTGCCCAAGCGAGTTGGCTTCTGGACAGAGCTCGGATTTCGTTGCTGGCAGCGTCTGTGAATCGCTTCACACTGTTCCATGGGAAACCAGATCCGTATGCTGTTCGGGCCTGGTTGGAGTCATTGGAGGACACTTTCAGCTATATGACCCTCACAGACATAGAGAAGGTGGAGTTGGCTACGTATCGCCTTCGAGATCAGGCCGTAACTTGGTGGAATATGTAGAAGACTCTTATTGGTGGACGACCGATTTCTTGGGTTTCTTTTTGTGAAGCTTTTGAGGGCAAGTATTATCCTACCGCATTTCGTACAGCCCGACGGCAGGAGTTTCTTGCTCTTCATCAGGGAGACCGCTCAGTTATGGAGTATGAGGCGGAATTCAATCGCCTGGCAGAGTTTTGCCCTCAGTTGGTTGCTAGCTACTGAGGAGGAGCGGACGACACAGTTCATGTTGGGCTTAGCTGGATATATCCAAGTGTGTATGTCTGGATGGGTTCCTACTTCATATCGAGAGGCTTTGGATCGAGATTTACATACAGAGATGATCTAGCATCAGTTGCATGGTGATAAGAGCAAAGGGAAGCAGACAACTCAGGGTTCAGCAACGGCACAGAAACAGCCGACTGTTGGACAGAAGCGCAGTAGCAGGAGTCAGGGTATGCAGGAGACTTATGTGTCTCAATCTCGACCCCTGAAGTTTGGACGGTTTTCAGCAGGATAGTCGCAGGGTTCTCAGCAGACTCGGAGGTTTACTACTGGTGCGACTCATTGTTTTCAGTGTGGTTCTAAGGACCACGGCAGACCAGACTGTCCCCTAGAGCACTCTATCTGTTATTATTGTAAACTTCCGGGTCATGAGAGTCGAGGTTGTTCTTTGAAGGCTCAGCATAAGTCTGCAGCATTTACTCCTCGGGGTGGCTGATCAGGATCGCAGAGGCCATATCGAGGTGGCCGTCAGACTTATACGTCATTCCGACCGCAGCAGACAGGACGTCAGCAGGCAATTCCACCACCAGTTCAGATGTATGGTATGCCTGGGCATGAGTACTCCTCACCAGTGGGGTCTCAATATTCTGGGACAGGATCGTACTATCAGCAGCCACATCCAGCATACCAGCTTGCAGTTTATCAGCATCAGCCGTCGGCTGGAGCTTCGGGTTATCAGTCTCAGCAGTCGGTTCGGCCTTCTGGATATCAGCCCCAGCAGACTGCTGGACCTTCATCTTCTCAGCCGCAGCCGATTTTAGCGTTGCCACCTTTAGCTACAGAGACAGGCCGAGTTTATGCAGTCACCAGAGAGGAGGCACAGCGGGTCGATGGATTGGTCTTTCGTGGTATGATTTCAGTTTATGCATTTCCTACTGAATTACTTGTTGATACTGGTAGTTCTAGTTCTTTCATATCACGACTGTTTATGGGAAAAATTAGTAGATTGCCTACCCTTAGATCACAACGTTTATCAATGTCTCTACCATCCGGTGAGGTATTGGATATCACGCAGGAAATCAAGGCGTGCCCATTGGACTTCCGCAATTATACCCTCACCGTGGATCTATCAGTTCTCGAGATGGTAGAGTTTGATATTATTCTGGGCATGGATTCATTGGCGGCTTATCATGCCACAATTGATTGCCAAGCGAGGGTGGTCACGTTTTGGCCTCCGAACCAACCCTCGTGGGAATTCATTGGCACCAAAGATGATGCGATTTCTATTATCTCTGCACTTCAACCCCAGAAGCTTATATCGCATGGATGTCAGGGTTTTCTATTATCATTGATCAGCACTGATGGTAGCAGTAGCCCTCAGCTCTCGGGTGTTCCAGTGGTCCAAGAATTTCTAGACGTATTTCCAGAGGAGCTACCTGGTTTGCCTCCCAGAAGGCAAGTTGAATTTGTGATCGAATTGATTCCGGGGACTGCGCCGGCATCAAAGGCTCCGTATCGTATGGCGCCTAAGGAGTTGGACGAGCTAAAGGTCCAACTTCAAGAGTTGCTTGACAGGGGATTTATTCGTCCTAGTGTATCTCCATGGGGTTCACCAGTTTTATTCGTCAAGAAGAAGGATGGTTCTATGAGGTTATGCATCGACTACAGCAGTTGAATGCTGTGACTATCAAGAACAAGTATCCCCTACCTCATATTGAAGATTTGTTTGATCAGTTGAAGGATACCTCAGTGTATTCTAAAATTGATTTGCGGTCCGAATATCATCAGTTGAGGATCAGTGATTCGGATATTCAGAAGACAGCTTTCCGCACCCGGTACGGACATTACGAGTTTTTGGTAATGCCATTTGGGCTTACCAATGCTCCTGCAGTATTTATGAATCTGATGAATCGGGTTTTTATGGAGTATTTGGATCAGTTTGTTATTGTTTTCATTGACGACATCCTGATTTACTCCAGTTCCGAGAAGGAACATGCACGCCACCTTCGTATTGTTCTGGAGACGCTCCGACGGGAGCAGTTGTATGCAAAGTTTAGCAAGTGTGCTTTCTGGTTGTTTTCTGTGAGTTTTCTTGGACACGTTGTTTCCAGTAGAGGTATCTCCGTAGATCCCCAGAAGATCGAGGCTGTCACTAGTTGGGAACAGCCTAAGTCGGTTCAGGAGGTGCGCAATTTTCTCGGATTGGCTGGTTATTATCGTCGATTTGTTGAGGGGTTTTCCAGCATCGCTTCACCGTTGACACGTCTGACCAGAAAAGACGTGAAATTTGCTTGGACAGAAGCTTGCGAGACTAGTTTTCAGGAGCTCAAGCGACAATTGGTGCCTGCGCCTGTATTGGTGTTACCTTCAGGTGAGGACGGTTTTGTACTCTACACGGATGCATCACATCAGGGTTTGAGTGCAGTTTTGATGCAGCATGGACGGGTAGTCTCTTATGCTTCTCGTCAACTGAAGGAGCATTAGAAGAATTATCCAGTTCATGACTTAGAGCTTGCAACCATTATTTTTTCTCTAAAGATATGGAGACATCATCTCTACGGCGTCACGTTTGAGATTTTTACAGATCACAAGAGCCTCAAGTATTTATTCACTCAGAAGGAGCTAAATCTTCGTCAGAGAAGATGGATGGAATTCTTGAAGGATTATGACTGTACTATTAGCTACCATCCAGGGAAAGCTAATGTAGTTGCGGATGCACTGAGCAGAAAGTCCCAGAGTGTTTTAGCTTATCACCGGGTTATGGTCATCGATTTAGTTCAGAGCTTCTCAGAGTTTGGATTGGAGGAGCAGGGTCAGACAGAGAAAGTGTTGTTGGTGACTATGGTTGCTCAATCTTCGATCAGGACGAGGATCAGAGAGGCTCAGGCTAGTGATCAGCATCTGCAGTTCCTAGGCAGTCGGATAGCCTCAAAGCAGCAGACTGACTTTACATGTGATGACGAGGGTATTCTATATTTCCGAGGGATATTGTGCATACCTAAGTCACATCCAGTTATGGAGGAGTTGCTTCAGGAGGCTCATCGATCTCGATTTGCTATTCATCCAGGTGGAACCCATATGTACCGAGATTTGAGACGTTCCTATTGGTGGGATGGTATGAAGAAAGACATCGCGGATTTTGTTGCTAGATGTCTGGTGTGCCAGCAGGTGAAGGCCGAGCATCAGAGACCTGCTAGATTACTACAGAAGATCCCTATTCCTGAGTGGAAGTGGGTGATCGTTGATCGATTAACCAAATCTGCTCATTTCTTGGGGATTTAGAGGACAAATTCTTTGGACAAGCTGGCAGAGTTGTACTGCCATGAGATTGTCAGATTACATGGTGTTCCTCTGAGTATTATATCAGACAGAGACCTGCGTTTCACTTCGCAGTTTTTGCAGAGTTTGCAGCAGGCCATGGGTACCGAGCTTTGATTTAGTACAGCCTTTCATCCGCAGATGGACGGACAGTCTGAGCGTACTATTCAGACACTGGAGGATTTGTTGGGATCTTGCGTTATGGACTTTGGAGGCAACTGGGAGGATCACCTGCAGAGTTTGCTTATAATAATAGCTATCATTCGGCTATTCAGATGGCACCTTTCGAGGCGCTGTATGATAGAGCTTGCAGGACACCTACCCTTTGGGAGGAGGTTGGGGAATCTCAGTTGCTAGGTCCTCAGAGTATTCAGCATGACGCAGAGCTAGTCCGTGCTATCAGACGCAGGCTGTTAGAGGCTCAGGATCGTCAGAAGAGTTATGCAGATCAGAGACGCAGACCCTTGGAGTTCTCTGTGAGCGATCACGTGTTCTTACGAGTGTCGCCCACGAAAGGGGTGAAGAGGTTTGGGTTGAGAGGTAAGCTAGCTCCCCGCTATATTGGACCTTTCCAGATTTTGGAGCGGATTGGAGCTGTCGCTTATCGTTTGACATTACCACCGTCATTGGCTGGAGTTCACGACGTGTTTCATGTTTCCATGCTGAGGAAATATGTACCAGATCCTACACATGTGTTATCAGAGATGCAAATCACACTTCAGCTAGACGCGACTTATGAGGAGGTGCCTATGCGGATTCTGGACCGCAAAGAGCATCGGTTGAGGAACAAGATAGTTCGGTTGGTCAAAGTTGGTTGACATCACCACTCTAATGAGGAAGCTACGTGGGAGCTCGAGGATACGATTAGAGCTCGCTATCCTCATCTATTTACTTGAGGCGCATATGATTGTTTTTTTTCATTCCGTATTCGTATTATATCTGGGTTGTTGATTTCTCTTGTTGTTGACCAATACTTGTAGTGGTTTATGGTTTATGGTTGTGGATTAGTCTGAGTTAGTTTTATGGTTGACTAGTATTGTTGTAGTTCACGAGCTAAATTTGGGGACCAAATTTTTGTTAGTGGGGGAGAATGTTAAATACCGAGTTTTAAGGGGGCTAGATGGGAAAAAATCTAAAATTTTAAAGGGCTTAGTTGTAATTACCCAAACTTGGAGGGCCTTTATATAAAAGTGCTAAAAAAACTATTTAAAACCCCTAAAAGCCCTAACTTCCTCCCCGATTCCCTTCTGCCGTTTTCTTCTCCCCGATGCCGATCCCTTGCGGTTTTCGCCTGACGCCGCTGAGCCCTAGCCGTCGCCTCTCCCTCGCGACCGCCGACCGCCGTCCTGCCTTCTCCACTTCCTTTCTCCTTCTTCTCTGGCGCGCACGAGTAGAGCACCGCCGCCCTTGCGCCTAGCCCTAGCCGACGCCGCGCCTCACGTCGCCTCTACCTGCGTCTGTGCCGACCACCGCTCGACACCGCCGCAACCTATCCTCGCCCGCACCCTAGGCAGACGATCTAGGTAAGGTTCTGAATTGGGATTTTGACTTTGGTTTTAGGTGAGTTGTTGGGCTCACCTTTAGGGCGCGACATTATTGTCGACCCCCACAAGGTACGGTGGGGTTGTTTCTTCCTCCATCTGGATTTGATCTTTGCCGTGAATGAAGAATAATCTGGGGCTAATGCGTGTTATTTTTGTTGCTTATTGAGTTGTAGGATGATTACAAGCAGTTTGATCATTTTACAGATATCAAAGAGTTTTATGTTATCTCTGCTACTTCACTTTCTTATACTAGTCAACTCTATATCAGTTTCTTATAAGTGTTCTAGATTGTTTTCAACAAATGAATTAAAAATTTATTAATTTACCTTGTATAAGTTGAGTGAATTGTATGTCAACGAATGCAGCTTTGCTATGATCGTCATTATATTATTTTGGGATCGCTTCCAACTATGTAAAGAATGGTTAATATTAAATGCATGAGGCTGATGATTTAGGCAAGCTGTAGGAATTATGAGGTTTAACGGTATTGGGATAATTTGATTTAGGTTAGGGAGTTGAGCTTGACCTCCTTATTATGTATACCTTGAATCTAATAGTTAACGGATTCGAGGATTAGGTTGGTAGTTGTGGTAGTTTCGTTAATTTGGGAATTTTTTTTAATAACCTAATTGTGATAATTAGGTTAGGAAGTAACCCATAGTTATATTGGATTTAACTAAATATATGTAATTAAATAGAAGTTGTGATTAGGATTTATCCTAGTTGTGTTTAGTATTTCGTTTAGCTAAGTTGTTAATTTTATAATTAGCTAAACTTTATCATTCGGTACAGGACCTTGAGTTGGTTACGCACATTTGATCATGGAAGGTTCTCATTTACGAAATTCTTCAATAAAAGGCGGGTACTTCTCCTTTGTACTTGAGTAGTTTCTTTTACCTTAAAGCATGACTATTTTATGTCTAGTAGGTTGCTTGACATTATTCCTTGTTGTTTGTTATTTAAACATCGCCGTTGATACTTATTCTTCGTTGATCTTCGAGTATTCAAAATTCGTATCCGTACAGTTCCCTGTTGGTTTTCTATTCTGTAAAGTGCCGCTTGTACGCGAGTACTTAGAAGTCCATTAAACACATATAGGTTTATTTGGCATTAGAAATACCCTACCTAGTAGTGTAGGTGCATAATCGTTGGTTTTCGATTTCTGGTTGGATGTATTGATGCATGTTTACTTGATGGATTTTGGATGCATCGTTGTTTCTCCGGTTGTTCGTGCATCTTGTAGCATGCACCATATTTGCACGTTGCATACTAACGACTGTTGGACTTCTATATGGTTAAGCCGTCGTTAGTCATTTAGTTGCTTGGTTCACTCAACCACTTGTTGTCGTGGTAGTTGCTAGAGTGCAAGCAACCGCCCTGTTTGTAGGACCGGATCCATCGATAGAGGGGGGGTGAATATCGACCGTGAAAATCTCTCGCGAAAACTTCGTAGAAATCTTGGATCGTTCTAGACTTAGAGCGTTAGTAGCACAGTGGAAAAGTAAATAAAAATAAAAGCAAGACAGGGACACAGCGGGATTTATTTACTTGGTTCCCAACCCCCCCAGGGTCAGTACGTCCAAGGCCTATGTACTCGGCGTGAGTCCACTATTGGTCTCCTTTCCGAAATTTCCGAAGGCGGAGAAAACCCGTCTTACAGTGTAGAAGTACAATCAAAAAGGTATAACAAAGTAAGTACAGAATACTAAATGCAAACCGAACAACTAGAGTTTGAAACTCGGCCGATCTGGACCTTCGAAGTGCCCGCACTTCCTCCTGGAGCCTCCCGGTCGTAGAGCCTCGTCTTTAGCGTGTTGTCGTCGGTCAGAATGCTCAGAATCACTTTCAGCAGTTGTGTTTGAAGCAGAGGGGTCGAAGCCCCTTATATAGTGCTCCTGGGGGCGCCCTGGATGTCGGGGGTGCCCCTATAAACTCGGTCAAACCTTATTCCCGCGCCGACCTCGCCACGGCTGATAAACCTTCTGACCGGGGCGGCCCAGACCTCCTGGGCACCTAGCTTGAACCCAGTCAAAGCTAATCTCCTGCTTCAAACTCGCCGTAGCAAAACAACTTTGAACCCGGGCGCCCCGGACCTCCCGGGCGCCCCCATCAATGTGGGCGCCTGGCTTCATGCCTTTCAACCCAACACTGGGTTTTAGACTTTGACTGGGGGCGCCCCCATCATCCCGGGTGCCCTGCTTGGCTGGATTCCAGCCTCAATGTATGTTATTTGCCTGCTTTGTCTTCCGTTCTAGGTACATGCAAGATACAAAAATACAAAGCAAATATACACACATTCTTAACCGTAAGGACTTGGTTCTGACTTCGGATTTCCATGAAACCCTAGGTCGAACTGACGCAAGTTCCCACCCCCGAGAACGCGCCTTTCACCTACTCCTTTCAGGAGATAGTTGCCACCCTGTCCTTCGGGTGGACTTTTGCTTAGCTTCCGATACTTCCGGACCTCGAGACGCCCGAACCCTGACCCGTCTCTATTTCTGTCCTTAGTCATCGCTCAGCTAAGTTTCTCAGTCCCTCGGACCAAGACTTCGTGCCCAAACCCTAGGTTTAGGACTTAGGTGCCCAACCCTCGGCCAGGTCTTTGTGCCCAATTCCCTGAACTAGGACTTCGATGCCCAACCCTCGGCCAGGTCTTCTTGCCCAGTCCTCGACCAGGACTTAGTGCCCACCTTCCGAGCAGGTCTTCGGTGCCCAACCCTTTGCCAGGACTTAGTGCCCAATCCTCGATCAGGACTTAGTGCCCACCTTCCGAGCAGGTCTTCGGTGCCCAGCCCTTTGCCAGGACTTATTGCCCAATCCTCGATCATGACTTAGTGCCCACCTTCCGAGTAGGTCTTAGTGCCCAGCTTCACTCACCAGGTCTTAGTGCCTAGGATAACTAGGACTTTTCTTCCACTTAGGTTACTCCTCCTTTGCTCCCCTTTGTCTGTTCAATGTATCATTGACTTAAGTCTATTGTCAAACATTAAAACACTTAGAGGATAACATCATTGATGCAACTTGCACCAACAATCTCCCCCTTTTTGATGTTTGACAATATCTTAAGTTAGATTGGTTGAAGGGGCTAACTTACTATCCTTGGGATCAAAATAAAAA
This sequence comes from Boesenbergia rotunda, assembly GCA_024364735.1. Taxonomy (NCBI): domain Eukaryota; kingdom Viridiplantae; phylum Streptophyta; class Magnoliopsida; order Zingiberales; family Zingiberaceae; genus Boesenbergia; species Boesenbergia rotunda. The sequence goes on along the minus strand of JAGFNQ010000106.1, from coordinate 579,353 downwards.
ATGATCTAAGTTTTGATCAAAATAAAAAAAATGATCTTTCACTCTCCCCTTTTTTGAAACCATTTTGATTAATTGATCCTTTGGTAAGAGAAAAGAAAAAAAATTCTAACTTAAGGCATATCTCTCCCCCTTTGTCATACATAAAAAAAAATCAAGAATTCTTTCACCAACAATAACAACATTTTGTTCTTTTTTTTTTTAAAATACTTAGTACAAATTTTTGAAAGCATAGCATAAAACTAAGTACTTGAACTCAGAAAACTTAACCAATATTATTTTTTTGAGAAAATACCATATTTTGGAAAGAATACTATGAGTTTTGAGAGGTATAAATACTTTGAAAAATGATCTTTGAAACATGCAAGTATTTTTTGAAAAACTAGATTGATCCTTTTTGGAAGATCTAAGTACTTTTGAAACATATTATGCAATTTTTGACAATCTAAGTATAGGTACTTAGAAAAATATTAGAATTTTTGAAAAACATAAGTACTTTGAAAAATATGAATTTTGAGAAGCATAAGTACTTGACATGGTTTCTTTTCCAGTCTGACACAATCCTAAGAAACCTTGTTGACTACAAGGACAGTTTCCTAAATGTCCTGGAAAATTCTCCAAATTCAAGTAAGTATTATTTCTGAACAGAATTTTGAAAAAAAATGATAATATTTTGAAAATATATGTACGTACATTTTGAAAAATGTATGAATTTTTGAAGATATAGTTCATGGAAATAAAATAATTCTTTTAATTTGACCTCCCCTAAACTTGACCCAGTCCTGGGAAGCTTGTTGACCACAAGTACTCTTTCTCTGAGTCTTTAGGATTTGGTTTAGATTAAAAAGAACTATTTAACAATTAAAAAAATAAATAAATGATTACCAAAAGAACCTTTTCTGAAATTCTTCTTTTGACTTAGACTCCCCCTAAATTTGACACATCCTAGGAGTCCTTGAAGATCATGAAGTGGACCTTTCCTCTGTGTCTTTAGGGTTTCTCAAAGTCAAAGAAACAGGTAAATTTTTGAACATATAATTTTTACAACATAAACCTTTTTCGAAAACACAAGTGATAATGATTTAAAGCACAGTTTTCGAAAAGTATTTTCAAATGATGGTAATGTTTAAAGTGCAGTTTTCGAAAACCATTTCAAAAAAAATGAAAAGCAGTCCCCCTGTATCCGATACCGTTTGACTCTATCTAAGTGCCTTAAGGAACTTTAGTGTTGTCCTAAGAGGCTTGTGTCTAATTGCGTGAGTCAAACAATTTTTAAAAAAAATATAATTTTTGATAACATGTAATATGTATATTCAATCAGACAAACATGAATTCCATAAAAATATTATTATGTTGAAGCACTATTTTATAAATTTATTTTTAGGAAAATATTCTAACAATTTTGAAAATAGTTTTGAAATATGCTCATCAATTTCTTAGTCCTTAACATCTCACCCATTCTAGGTGTCTCAATACAGCAAGCATGGTTGCCTTATGGGTGTATTGTGAGATGCATGAATCATTTTTCTTAATTTATTATTAACTCTAAGATTTAATTGAAGCTTGTGTTAGATTCAAATCTGACAATAGTAAAGTGAATTTGGTTTTCAATAATCGGCTTCCAGGTCTTGGCGAGGCACTAGGCCTTCTTTGGCCGTAGCCTTATTGGATCATCAACCCTTTCCTTGACAAAGTCTTTTATTGAAAATCCATTTTCAAGTTACTCCTTGAAAGATTTTGGTTTAACTAGTTTGGGTCTTGGATCGGTAGCTTCGGCTAGTTCCGCCAAGATGACTTCTCTAACGTACTATCATCTCACCTCCACCCATACTAGGTTGATCAAGTTTCAATTATTTATTTTCCTATAGCCGTTCTAAATTATGCATAAAACTTAAATATGAATGACATGTCATATATTTAAAAGAATTAGCAAATGCATGACATGACAATTATGCATGAGTCAAACAAGTCCAAAGCATTTTAATTATGTTTCTAAAGATGTATCAAATTTCCGATTTAATACATGTCGTGTGAACCAGCGAATATGTCAACCCACTTTGACATATTTAATTTTATTTAATTAATTGTTGCGGTTTGGGTAAGATTTTAGTTTAGTTCGGGTTTATTTAATATTTGGTTGGATTAAGAATTAATTGAAGTTAAATTAATTAGAAATTAATTAATTAAATGAGATTTAAGTGAATTAATTTAAGTTTGAATTAATTTAGATTGAATTAATTTAAGTTTGAGTTAATTTAATTTGAATTAATTTAAGGTCGAATTAATTAGGATTAATTTGAATTAATTTAAGTTTAAATTAATTAAGATTTAATTAGAATTTAATTGACTTAATTAGGATTTAATTTAATTAATTTGAGTTAATTAAGATTTAATTTATTTAATTAAGATTTAATTGAATTTAACTGAGTTAATTAAGATTTAATTGAATTTAATTGAGTTAATTAAGATTTAATTGAGTTAATTAAGATTTAATTGAATTTAATTGAGTTAATTAAGATTTAATTGAATTTAAGTGACTTAATTGATTTAATTGAATTTAATTGACTCAATTGATTTAATTGAATTTAATTGAGTTAATTAAGATTTAATTGAATTTAATTGACTTAATTGATTTAATTGACTTAATTGATTTAATTGAATTTAATTGACTTAATTGATTTAATTGATTTAATTTGAATTTAATTTAATTTGGACTTAATTTGAATTTAATTTAATTTGGATTTAATTTGAATAATTAAGGTTGAAATGATTAATTAACAGTTGTGGGTTTAGGTTCAGCATTTTCATTATTTCAAAAATTTCTGACTCATCCTTATTTTTCTTTTCAAGTTTTTCTAGTAATTTTGATTTATTTGAACCTTTGTGATTTTTATTAACTATGGCCTTTATCTTAGACAATTCTATTTCCTCCTCAAGATTAGATCTTTCAATATCCTCAAAGTAGGTAGAGTAAAGTAGGCCAGTAGTTAATTTTTCAGGATTATCTAAGGGAATAATTAAATTAATATCTAAAGAGATATCATCTTCACTATCTTCAGAATTATCCTTATGATCCTCAGAATTATCCTTATAATTATCCTCAGAATTTTCCTCAGAATTTTCAAATTTAAATTCATAACTATCTAAAGGATTTTCAAATGTGGGTTCAGGTTTATACAAAGGGTTTTCAAATTTGAATTCATAATTATCTAAAGGATTTTCAAAATTAGAATTATCCTTAAGATTTTTGAATTCAGTTTTATTCTTAAGATTTTCAAATTTGAATTCGGGATTAATTTCAGATTTAAATTCAAAATTAATTATACCATTATCCGTAGAATTATCAGAGTTTATTTCAGATTTAAGTTCAGAATTAATTTTAGCAATTATTATTGAATTTGTATTAATGATTAAACAATTTATTTCTAATATTTTAGCCATATTCACATTTTGTAACTCGTCATTCAAAATATTTACTTGACTATGCAGTAATTCTAACTTATCAGGGAAATTATCTAAATTATTAAAAGACATTGCAGGAATTTATAAAATTTTGGGAACATAAATCTTACGTATCTTCGCCGGACACTTGTTTTGTAGTGTCCGTACTTCTCGCATTATCGTACGTGATCCTTGTTTTTCCGGACTCCTGGCGCTGGTGCCCCCTTTGCCACCGGTGGTGTAGATCGAGTCTTACGAGTAGGGCACTGATTTTTATAGTGTCCTCTCTCCCTGCACGTGAAACAAATAATATGTAACTTAAAAATGGACATTAAAAAATTGTACCTGATTCACCCCTGGGCTCCCCCTCAACTCCTGGCGTCGTTGCTCCGTCGGCGGTTAGTCCGGTGAAGAGCGGCCTGGCTCTGATACCACTTGTAGGACCGGTGCCGTCGATAGAGGGGGGGTGAATATCGACCGGGAAAATCTCTCGCGGAAACTTTGTAGAAAACTTGGATCGTTCTAGACTTAGAGCGTTAGTAGCATAGCGAAAAAATAAATAAAAATCAAAGCAAGACAGGGACACAACGGAATTTATTTACTTGGTACCCAACCCCCCAGGGTCAGTACGTCCAAGGCCTATGTACTCGGTGTGAGTCCATTATTGGTCTCCTTTCCGAAATTTCCGAAGGCAGAGAAAACCCATCTTACAGTGTAGAAGTACAATAAAAAAGGTATAACAAAGTAAGTACAGAATACTAAATGCAAACCGAACAACTAGAGTTTGAAACTCGGCCGATCTGGACCTCCGAAGTGCCGCGCACTTCCTCCTGGAGCCTCCCGGTCGTAGAGCCTCGTCTTTAGCGTGTTGTCGTCGGTCAGAATGCTCAGAATCACTTTCAGCAATTGTGTTTGAAGCAGAGGGGTCGAAGCCCCTTATATAGTGCTCCTGGGGGCGCCCTGGACGTCGGGGGCGCCCCTATAAACTCGGTCAAACCTTATCCCCGCGCCGACCTCGCCGCGACTGATAAAACTTCAGACCAGGGCGCCCCGAACCTCCTGGGCGCCTAGCTTGAACCCAGTCAATGCTAATCTCCTGCTTCGAACTCGCCGCAGCAAAACAGTTTTGAACCCGGGCGCCCCGGACCTCCCGGGCGCCCCCATCAATGTGGGCGCCTGGCTTCATGCCTTTCAACCCAACAATGGGTTTTAGACTTTGACTGGGGGCGCCCCCATCATCGCGGGCGCCCTGCTTGGCTGGATTCCAGCCTCAATGTATGTTATTTGCCTGCTTTGTCTTCCGTTCTAGGTACATGCAAGATACAAAAATATAAAGCAAATATACACACATTCTTAACCTTAAGGACTTGGTTCTGACTTCGGATTTCCACGAAACCCTAGGTCGAACCGACGCAAGTTCCCACCCCCGAAAACGCGCCTTTCACCTACTCCTTTCAGGAGACGGTTGACACCCAGTCCTTCGGGTGGACTTTTGCTTAGCTTCCGATACTTCCGGACCTCGAGACGCCCGAACCCTGACCCGTCTCTACTTTTGTCCTTAGTCATCGCTCAACTAAGTTGCTCAGTCCCTCGGACCAAGACTTCGTGCCCAAACCCTAGGTTTAGGACTTAGGTGCCCAACCCTCGGCCAGGTCTTTGTGCCCAATTCCCCGAACCAGGACTTCGGTGCCCAACCCTCGGCCAGGTCTTCTTGCCCAGTCCTCGACCAGGACTTAGTGCCCACCTTCTGAGCAGGTCTTCAGTGCCCAGCCCTTTGCCAGGACTTAGTGCCCAATCCTCGATCAGGACTTAGTGCCCACCTTCCGAGCAGGTCTTCGGTGCCTAGCCCTTTGCCAGGACTTAGTGCCCAATCCTCGATCAGGACTTAGTGCCCACCTTCCGAGCAGGTCTTAGTGCCCAGCTTCACTCACCAGGTCTTAGTGCCTAGGATAACTAGGACTTTTCTTCCACTTAGGTTACTCCTCCTTTGCTCCCCTTTGTCTGTTCAATGTATCACTGACTTAAGTCTATTGTCAAACATTAAAACACTTAGAGGAGAACATCATTGATACAACATGCACCAACACTGTTATGCCACACATGTTGTAGCTGTAGGCAAACAGTGACACCCTCACCGTTGTTTTCGAGGGATATTGTAGCTGTTGATAGCTCCCCCTATGTATCGGGGTCTGGAGTGTTGACTCCCCAGCATCCTGTCTGTTGGTGATGAGATGGCTAGAGAGGGGGGGGGTGAATATAGCCAATCACTTTTTCTTCGAGACGTTAGCAAGTTTCTGCACTCGAAGTTGTTAGTAGCACAGCGGAAGTATGGAAAACAGGATGTGCAGAAACTAAAACAGAAAACTAACTACCAAGATTAGCAAGATCGCTAACAAGGAGATTTTTTACAAGGTTCGGGGATAACTTGCCCCTACTCCTTGGCGTGCCCTTAAGGTGGGCGATCCCTTGATCGTCGGCAGATCAAGCCCCGGTTACACTGGATAAATCAGCAACCTCCTTCTCGGTGGAGAAACCTCCCCACAGTGTGTTTCAAACAAGGATATAGTTTAAGCACAAAGAAACAACAAGAAGGATCTTACTCAAACACTTCGCAAGGATAAAAACACAGCAAGCTTCCCTGAGCTCCACCCAGTGGCGATCTCACGCAAGAACCCTTCTTCGTGTCTTCCCACTGTCGGACTCCAAGCTTCTTGTTTTCTCCTTCAAGCGCTCAAGTAATGGATGATTGCTTTTCGATCGCTTGCTCAGAATGATGGAAACTTCAAGAACACAGCAAGCCTGATATGGAGAACTCAAGGCACAGGAACTCAAGAACACAAGCTGTAAGCTTTCGAATTTTTGAACTCTCCTTCATCGAAGCTGTCTCCCGTTCCTTTTGTTTCTCCACTAAGCATCAAGTGACCTCATCTCCAACAGCCTCCAGCTGCCTCATTGCCAACGCCAGCTACACTGAACCCTTACTGAACTTCCTGAGCTCCCTCAGCCAAGCTTCAGTCAGCGGCTTCAGTCCTGCAGCTCCAGCCGTTGCAACCTGAGATGAGAAATGGACAAACCTGCTCCAAGGAAAGCCTCCATTGACTTCTCCTTGAGTGTTTGAATCCTCCCCTGTCACCTGCAGCTTAATCAGACTGTTAGAGCAGTATATCACACAGTAAATCAAGTATCAGAGGCAAACATCAGCTAATCGGATACGGTCAGACGCGATCAGAGCGTCTGACAGTGCAATTTGAATTAAAGTGATCGGTCACCCGACCGATCAGAGAGACTCCTGATCGGTCACCAGACCGATCAGGCTAGGTCCAGACCGATCAGGCTCTGTCCTGATCGGTCCCCAACGCTCAATCAGAAATCGCGATTTCTTTGTGACTTCTCCTGGATCGATTACCGGACCGATCCCAGGTTGTGGATCGATCACCCGAACGATCCACCCCTTTCTTGGGCGATTTCTTAGCTTCACAGTCCAGACCTCCTGATCGGTCATCAGACCGATCAGGCAGCCTCCTGATCGGTCACCAGACCGATCAGATCATGACCAGACCGATCAGGCTAGAGCCTGATCGATCATAGTGAGGAACCTGCGATGCTGGATCGTTCTCCGGAACGATCTGTACAGTGATCCTGATCGGTCTCCAGACTGATCAGGTTCAGATCAGCAAGGGAACTCAACCTCAACTGTTCGCTCCCTGATCGGTCACCCGACCGATCAGGAGCCAAGCAGTAGGTGAAACACACACTCCCTGATCGGTCACCGGATCAATCAGGAGCAGTACAGTAGGTTCCCAACCTCACTGTGTGCTCCCTGATCGGTCACCAGACCGATCAGTTGTTTCTGGATCGGTCACCAGACCGATCCACGAAGGAGCAGCGTGCCAGAATCCCTGACCGATCACCAGACCGATCCAGGGACGTAAACTTAGCCCTCCAAGCTAAGTTCTCTTCCACCTTAGCCCTCCAAGCCAAGGATTTTTCATCTAACTCTCCAAGTTGGGAATTTGCACCTAACCCTCCAAGTTAGGACTTTTCACCTAGCCCTCCAAGCTAGGACTTTTCACCTAGCCCTCCAAGCTAGGACTTTTCACCCAACCCTTCCGAGTTAGAACTTCATCCAACCTAGCCCTCCAAGCTAGGCACCTGACCCTCCAAGCCAGGACTTTTTCACCTAATTCTCCAGGATGGAAATTTGCACCTAACCCTCCAAGTTAGGACTTTTCACCTAGCCCTCCAAGCTAGGACTTTTCACCCAACCTTTTTGAATTAGGACTTTTCCAACACCTAGCCCTCCAAGCTAGGACTTTTCAACACCTAACCCTCCAGGTTAAAATTTTTCAGCACCTAGCCTTCCAGACTAGGATTTTCAACACCTAACCTGTTGGTGCAGAATGCACCTAAGTCAAACCTGTATTTTGATAATGGCAACATAGGTCAAAAGTTAAGTCCTTCTTGTTTTCTAACAAGTTAACCAAGTGTGCAGTGCAAGCCCTAGCAAAGGACCGCTAGGCACTAGCGAAGGAATGCCAGAGTTACAAGCCCTAGTGAAGGACTGCTAGGCACCAGGCGAAGGACAGTCTGGGACTAAAGACCTAGCGAAGGACTGCTAGGCACTGGGCGAAGGGTAGCTCGGCATCCAATCCCTGGCAAAAGACCGTCAGGCAAAAGTCCAACCAAAGGAGCGGTTGGCAACAGGTAAATTCTCCCGAGAGGAGTAGGTGAGGACGTGTTCCCCGTCGAGGGAACAGTAGGCGTCGGTTCGACCTAGGACTCCATTTTGGAGACCAAAGTCAGAACCAAGACAGCTAAGGCTGTACAAAATAATAATTAATTGCTTTATTTTGTTTTTGGACTAACCCTGGATGCAGGACCGAAGGAATGTGTGTCTGCAACTCAGAGAGGCTCAAAGGAGTGAGGCAGCAGCTGAGCAGGGCGCCCTGAGTGTCCAGGGCGCCCCCAAGGTGAACCAGAACCAAGTGAAGCAACATTGGCTTCGGCTGCTTATTGGGCAGGGCGCCCTCAGCAGCCAAGGCGCCCTCATCAGCCAGGGCGCCCTCAGCGCCGAAGGCGCCCTCAGGATCCAAGGCGCTTCGCGCCTATGCCAGCAACTCTATCCAGCCAAGAAGACCGGGTCAACCAAGGCGCCCTCAGCGACCAGGGCGCCCCAGAGGTCAAACCTCATCCCTATTCAGGTGGGATAAAGCTTGACCGAGATGATTGCGGATCGGGTGACAGTTGGCAGGGCGCCCTCGACGTCCAGGGCGCCCTAGAGGCTATAAATAGCACCCAACGCCCAAGCCTTCAAGAACAAATTTGCTCCAAAGCTTCCACGCTCTTCTACGCTCGTGCCTTGCTCCAGAAACGCCCCACCTCGAGCCGACGACGTCCCTCTTCCCGAAAAGAGTCGATACACTCCGGACGTCGGTAACGAAGAGCTTAACAGTTTATTATATTATTGCACTTTCTTTGTAATTGAAATTTTTGTAACCTCTTTTGCGCGAATATAGAATTGCCCAAAGTAAACGGTCAACGACCGTGGGCCTTTGAGTAGGAGTCGACACAGGCTCCGAACCAAGTAAAAATCACTGTGTCTTTATGCTGTGTCTCGTATTTTTATTTCCGCTGTGCACCTACTCTTAGTTTTCCGAAAAAGAGCGATTTCCGATATTCACCCCCCCTCTATCGGCTTTTCACGATCCAACAAGTGGTATCAGAGCGGGGTTTTCAAACTTGGTGCAACCACCAGTTTGAAATTTTTTTCGGATTTTTTTCGAATTTAATTTTTTTTAATTATCTTAATCCAACACTGCTAATCCAAGACCAAGTCTTGGCAAATTTTTTTTAGCTTTCTTTTTCAGCCTAAATGGCCATGCAAGAGGGATTCAGCACCGCAAGACCTCCACTCTTCAGTGGAGAAGACTTTTCCTACTGGAAAAGCCGCATGGAGGTCCACCTGAAAACTCAGGTGGATATGTGGATCATTATCCAGTCCGGTCTGGAGATCCCCCGAAACGCTGATGGACTTCCTCAGAACTACTTCGAATGGGACAACTCCCTTAAACGCAAGATCGAAGCCGACGCAAAAGTGACACAAACCCTACAATGCGGATTGACAAAGGAAGAGCTGAACCGCGTGGGCCCCTTCAATAGTGCAAAGGAGCTATGGACAAAACTGATCGAGCTGCACGAAGGGACTTCAGATACTCGGATCAGCAAGCGGGATCTGCTACTAAACAAATTATACACTATCAAGATGGTGAACAACGAATCAGCAGCCCAACTCCACGCACGGATCCAAGAGGTAATGAACGGTCTTCATACAATAGGTCACAAGGTTGAAAACCGTGACCTAATAAGGTACGCTCTAAACGCCTTCCCTAGAAACACCCTGTGGGCATCTATGGTAGATGCATACAAGGTCTCTAGAGATCTTTCTAAAATAAAACTAGATGAATTATTTTCTGAAGTAGAACTGCACGAACAGACTAACACCAATTCGGTCGAAAAAGGTATCGCTTTTCTTGCAGGCAAGACGAAGAAGCTGAAAAGAAAGAAGGCACTGCAAGCAACCTGGGACGAGTCTTCCTCAGAAGAAGAAGAAGAGGCACCCCAGTCCAACCTTCTAGCTTTGACTACCTCAGATAAAGTCGAGACAGAATCAGAATCAGAACAAGAGGACGGCGAGCTGACTTTCATAGAAGACGGAGAAATAAAGGTAACTGGTTTTAATAGATTACAGTTAACTGAATTGATTTCTTTTCTTTCTCGTGATTTGGCAAAAGCCAAACTTCGGGTCGAAACCCTCCGACAGGAAGTAAAACTCCTGAAAGAGGGAGTTGACTCTAAACCCTTAACCGAGAAGGTTCAGGAAGGAACTCCTACTCAAGTTGAAAAACTTGAAAAGGAAAACTCCTCCCTGAAAACTCAGGTTAAGGATTATAGAACAGCTTTAGAACGATTTACATCTGGTTCCAAGGGTCTTGACATGATCCTTGGAAAACAGAAATCAGTTCTAAATCGATCTGGACTTGGCTACCGAACCAAATCCCGACAAAGATCATATTTGACTGTACTGAATCAGTCCAGAGGAAAAATTCAGGCATGGGTACCTAAACTATGCCTGAACCAACCTACTGGATCAAATCAGTATTGGATCCCCAAGGACAAGATTCACATCTTGCCTAACCATCACCGTGGCTTTAGTCCAGGGGGAGCCAAACTAAAAACTATTTCTATTATTAGATAAACTTGTTATTCCTGAATTAAATTGCTTGATTGATTGATTGTTTATTTTCTGCAAAATACCATGCTTAGACTTAGGCTAGCTTAAGGACTGAACAAACTTAGCTGAAATTTGACAACATAGTATTGGGTGGAGGTGAGATGATAGTACGTTAGGGAAGCCAATTTGGCGGAACTAGCCGAAGCTACCGATCCAAAATCCAAACTAGTTAGACCAGAAATTTTTCAAAAATAATTTTGAAAATGAAATTTCATTAAAAGTCTTTGTCAAGGAAAGGGTGGATGATCCCATAAGGCTTCGGCCAAAGAAGGCCTAGTGCCTCGCCAAGACCTGGAAGCCAATTTTTGAAATTCAAATTCAAATTAATTTTTGACAAATTCGAATCTAACACAAAATTTCAGCTAAGAGTAGACTTAAACGTCTTTTTAAAAATTTCAAAATTAATTAATTAAGTTTTCAAAATTTAATTATCCTTCAAAATTAATCAAAATTTTCAAAATTTTCAAAACTATAAAAACCTGTCTCACAAAACCTATAAGGTTAACGTGATTGAAAACCCTAGATTCGGGTGAGACAGTAAAATTAAGACTAAATTATGACTCCTTTAAATACCTGTGTTGCAGTAAAATTCTATATTTTCAACCATGGTCAACATAGTCAAACCACGGTCAACATAGTCAAACCACAGTCAACATAGTCAAACCACGGTCAATATAGTCAAACCACGGTCAAATCAAGTCAAGTCTGGTCAAATGCACTCCCTTAGAATTCAAAACTGGTCCTTAGGGCGCCCAAATCCGTGTGGGCGCCCCAAGGATGGTCAAAAAGCCCCTCTGCCACTGCACGCTGACCAGGGCGCCCTGGAGCGTCAGGGCGCCTTGGGATACTCTTTTGTTGGTCAAAAGCTGCCAAAAGGCAGCTGCAGCTCTGGGTGGAGGCGCCCTCTCCAGTCAAGGCGCCTTCCCATAGTCCTTTCACGGCAGAAAGCTGCCGAAAGGTAACTGCAAGCCTGGTGAAGGCGCCCTCACTGCTAAGGGCGCCCTCGCCAGTTAGGGCGCCCTCCCGAGGCAGGGCGCCCGAGACTGCCTATAAAAAAGGGCTTCCTTCCCCTTCTACTCCTCACACCCAAAACACTTCTCCTCCTCAACCTTCTACCTTCCAAGAGATCTTGCAACCCTCTCAAGCTCTCAAGCCCTCAACAATGCCTCCTCGAGCAAATCGGTATAATTTACTATTTTTTTCTTTGCAATTTTTCAATAAATGCACACTCTCTTTAAGTATACATTCTTTCTCTTAGAAGACGCTGACCTAATGAGGCAGAACCCGGTACTCAACCTAGTCCTGATCCTAGGTTTCCCAATTTAGAATTATGTAACAAGTTTGCTCGTACCACCTATAAACCTATCAAAACGAGTTACTTGAATAGGCTATTCTTCACCCAATCCTGTCCCCTAGCTATGAACGTCATAAACCACTACCAACTGGACAATCTCGTATTCTGCACTCACCCAATCAATACTTCCTTATGTGCAGAATTTTACAATAATATCATTAGACAGGATAATCTCATGTTCTCCACCATGGTTCAAGGTATTCCCTTAACCATTACACCAACATTACTGAACCGATTTTTAGGACTACGACCCTCGCAGTCCATTTTCTGTTGTTATCCTCCTAGGGAGCCTCCCTTTGATGCTCCCTATTCTCACATCACCTTAGACACATTACACGCATACTTCTTTAGGCAACCAGTGGCCAGACGATTCCAGTCAGTCGACTTAGAGGTTCAGGACTACGCCCTATACAGGGTCTTAGTCCGATGTATTCTGCCCTTATCCACCAGGGACGTCACCACTATGCGACCATTCCATACCTTTCTCCTGTACGCCCTGATTCACCAGCTAGATATTGATATAGGACTTCATATGTTTCACACTATCCTACACGCATCCAGTGTGACCACGCAAGGGCGGGTACGCACACCCTACTGCCACGTTATCACATCCCTACTACACTACCATGGTAGGAACATTACCGAGGGAGAAATGGCCGATCTGACCGACTATGATGAAATAGGCTATAGAAACTTCGCCCTAGCAGGTATAGAGGTATCCGGTACCGGAGTTCTATCCTGGAGACGTCGAAGAGCAGCTCATCAGATCGATTCAGACGACGAGGTCGAGTACGACGTCGCAGATGTAGCAGCAGAAGTCCGAGCCCATATAGACGAGCCCGCTCCACCAACACTCTACGAGAGAGTGACCCGTATGGAGACAAAGATACAGAGTCTCCGAGAGGAGGTCGAGGCCTCTCACATAGAGCAGATGGACGCTCGCCGAGCTGATAGAGAAGTAGCTGATGCACGATTCTTACAGATGATGGCACGATTCGATGCGTGGCAGCCGGGTCCATCTGATCACCCCGGTCCTTCATCTTAGATTCACTTAGCATTGTACCTATTTGACTACCCCTACTCAGTAGGGTTGACTTGTGCTTGACTGTTGACTATGTTGAACCTAGAGTACCTGTTTTTATTTTATGATGACTAGTTTATGATTATTGGTTTCTTGTTAATCAGTTAGGATTGTGTTCAGTAGAATAGTTTAACTCAATTGCTTTTACTATACTTGATTTCAAAAATTGTCTATTTTTGAAAAACTGTTTAATTTAAATTTCAAAACCAGTTTTCAACTTAGTTTTTTTTTTCAAAAATCAATTCTAAAATCTTCTCGACTTAGTTTTATATTTATTTTAAAACTACCCCCTTCAAAACTAGGGATTTTTCGAAAATGGACTTAGCCTAGGCTTTAACCCTAGAACTGCATGCACCTATAGACTTAGAAGCCAGCATCTCACAAGCACCGTAGGGTACTTATGATTGATAACCTAGAAAGGGTTGAGATGCTTAGGTCTTTGCCTCAATTCAAGATGCTTTAAGTCAGTGCATCTGCAGCAATTGGGGCACTAAATACAACTTATACAGCAATCAAGTTAAGTGTCAAGTTTAGAAAATCTAACTTGAACAAAAACACTTAACTTGACTAACCCTAGCAAAAACTACTGTTTATAACAGTTAGTAAGTAGCTAATTGGGTTAGACAGGCCCCTACAGAGAGAATTGATTGATTTAGTATAAATTTAAGTATGGATTGATTCAGTACAGGAAAAATTTTACTTATTTCCTTATTTATGCTATATTTGACTGTTTTGATATATGGCAAAGGGGGAGAGATAGGAAAAGGAGAGAGTAAAATTTTCTTTTCAAAATTTTCTTTATTCAAAAAGTCTTTCTGAAAGATACTTAAGCTGNTGACCACGCAAGGGCGGGTACGCACACCCTACTGCCACGTTATCACGTCCCTACTACATACCATGGTAGGAACATTACCGAGGAGAAATGGCCGATCTGACCGACTACGATGAAATAGGCTATAGAACTTCGCCTAGCAGGTATAGAGGTGTCCGGTACCGGGAGTTCTGTCCTGGAGACGTCGGAGAGCAGCTCATCAGATCGATTCAGACGACGAGGTCGAGTACGACGTCGCAGATGTAGCAGCAGAAGTCCGAGCCCATATAGACGAGCCCGCTCCACAACACTCTACGAGAGAGTGACCCGTATGGAGACACAGATACAGAGTCTCCGAGAGGAAGGTCGAGGCCTCTCACATAGAGCAAATGGGACGCTCGCCGAGCTGATAGAGAAGTAGCTGATGCACGATTCTTACAGATGATGGCACGATTCGATGCATGGCAGCCGGGTCCATCTGATCACCCGGTCCTTCATCTTAGATTCACTTAGCATTGTACCTATTTGACTACCCCTACTCAGTAGGGTTGACTTGTGCTTGACTGTTGACTATGTTGAACCTAGAGTACTGCTTTATTTTATGATGACTAGTTTATGATTATTGGTTTCTTGTTAATCAGTTAGGATTGTGTTCAGTAAATAGTTTAACTCAATTGCTTTTACTATACTTGATTTCAAAAATTGTCTATTTTTGAAAAACGTTTTATTTAAAGTTCAAAATCAGTTTTCATTTTCAACTTAGTTTTTTTTCAAAATCAATTCTAAAATCTTCTCGACTTAGTTTTATATTTATTTTAAAACTACCCCCTTCAAACTAGGGATTTTTCGAAAATGGACTTAGCCTAGGCTTTAACCTAGAACTGCATGCACTATAGACTTAGAAGCTAGCATCTCACAGCACCTAAGGATACTTTTGATTGATAACCTAGAAAGGGTTGAGATGCTTAGGTCTTGCCTCAATTCAAGATGCTTTAAGTCAGTGCATCTGCAGCAATTGGGGCACTAAATACAACTTATACAGCAATCAAGTTAAGTGTCAAGTTTAGAAAATCTAACTTGAACACAAAAACACTTAACTTGACTAACCCTAGCAAAAACTACTGTTTATAACAGTTAGTAAGTAGCTAATTGGGTTAGACAGGCCCCTACAGAGAGAATTGATTGATTTAGTATAAATTTAAGTATAGATTGATTCAGTACAGGAAAAATTTTACTTATTTCCTTATTTATGCTGTATTTGACTGTTTTGATATATGGAAAAGGGGGAGAGATAGGAAAGGAGAGAGTAAAATTTTCTTTTCAAAATTTTCTTAAACTCTATCCTTTATTCAAAAAGTCTTTCTGAAAGATACTTAAGCTGTAAGCTCTCAAAACTTCTACTTAAGCTTTCAAAGATAGTTAAGTAACTCTATCCTTTATTCAAAAAGTCTTTCTGAAAGATACTTAAGCTGTAAGCTCTCAAAACTTCTACTTAAGCTTTCAAAGATAGTTAAGTTTTCAAAATTTAATTATCCTTCAAAATTTTTTTCAAACTTCAAATTTGCAAATTACTCTAGCTTCAAAATTTTTCAAGCTTTCAAATTTGCAAGTACTCTAGCCTTTCAAAAGGTTTCTACTTAAGCCTGTCTTTCTCTAAAGCTAAAGTTTTTCAAATTGTTAAGTACTAAAGTGTTTCAAAACCTACTTAAGCTTGTTACATACTACAGAGTATTTAAGCTAACTTTAAAAACTTAAAGACTTTAAAATTTCCTAAGTACTCTGATTATACGTTAAAAACTCTACTATTATTTTTAAGGTTACTTCTAAGTACCTAAAACTTAAGTACAAGTAACGTTTTTAAACCCCACGAATTTTGAAAAATCTAGGGGGAGATTCCTTCCAGGGGAGGGAACAAAATTTAAAACTTTTTCCATGTTTTTGCTTAACTTAACTTTTTGAACTAGGGTTGCCATAAATCAAAAAGGGGGAGATTGTTGGTGCAGAATGCACCTAAGTCAAACCTGTGTTTGATAATGGCAACATAGGTCAAAAGTTAAGTCCTTCTTGTTTTCTAACAAGTTAACCAAGTGTGCAGTGCAAGCCCTAGCAAAGGACCGCTAGGCACTGGCGAAGGAATGCCAGAGTTACAAGCCCTAGCGAAGGACTGCTAGGCACCAGGCGAAGGACAGTCTGGGACTAAAGACCTAGCGAAGGACTGCTAGGCACCGGGCGAAGGGTAGCTCGGCATCCAATCCCTGACAAAGGACCGTCAGGCAAAAGTCCAACCAAAGGAGCGGTTGGCAACAGGTAAATTCTCCCGAGAGGAGTAGGTGAGGACGCGTTCCCCGTCGAGGGAACAGTAGGCGTCTGTTCGACCTAGGACTCCATTTTGGAGACCAAAGTCAGAACCAAGACAGCTAAGGCTGTACAAAATAATAATTAATTGCTTTATTTTGTTTTTGGACTAACCCTGGATACAGGACCGAAGGAATGTGTGTCTGCAACTCAGAGAGCCTCAAAGGAGTGAGGCAGCAGCTGAGCAGGGCGCCCTGAGTGTCCAGGGCGCCCCCAAGGTGAACCAGAACCAAGTGAAGCAACATTGGCTTCGGCTGCTTATTGGGCAGGGCGCCCTCAGCAGCCAAGGCGCCCTCAGCGCCAAAGGCGCCCTCAGGAGCCAAGGCGCTTCGCGCCTATGCCAGCAACTCTATCCAGCCGAGAAGACCGGGTCAACCAAGGCGCCCTCAGCGACCAGGGCGCCCCAGAGGTCAAACCTCATCCCTATTCAGGTGGGATAAAGCTTGACCGAGATGATTGCGGATCGGGTGACAGTTGGCAGGGCGCCCCCGACGTCCAGGGCGCCCTAGAGGCTATAAATAGCACCCAACGCCCAAGCCTTCAAGAACAACTTCGCTCCAAAGCTTCCACGCTCTTCTACGCTCGTGCCTTGCTCCAGAAACGCCCCACCTCGAGCCGACGACGTCCCTCTGCCCGAAAAGAGTCGATACACTCCGGACGTCGGTAACGAAGAGCTTAACAGTTTATTTTATTGCACTTTCTTTGTAATTGAAATTATTGTAACCTCTTTTGCGCAAATATAGAATTGCCCAAAGTAAACGGTCAACGACCGTGGGCCTTGGAGTAGGAGTCGACACAGGCTCCGAACCAAGTAAAAATCACTGTGTCTTTGTGCTGTGTCTCGTATTTTTATTTCCGCTGTGCACCTACTCTTAGTTTTCCGAAAAAGAGCGATTTCCGATATTCACCCCCCCTCTATCGGCTTTTCACGATCCAACAGAATCTGTTGCGAGATTACATGCAAAGGTAAAAGAACTAATCACAAGCTTCGAAAATCTCGGAGAAAAGGTAACTAACCGCGATGCTCAAAGGTACGCTCTAAACGCGTTTCCGAGAATCCCAGAATGAACCTCGGTAATTGATGCATATTATATTTCAAAAAATCTAGAAATAAGTACTTTAGAAGAGTTGTTTTCTACTTTGGAACTTCACGAATCACGCTTTGTAGAAAAGAACAGGAAAGCTGACAATATTGCGCTAAAAACAAGGAAGATCCAACTCGACGAAGAATTTTCAGCGGATGATGAAGAAACAGCACTAGCGGTAAGAAAATTATGTAAATACATTAATACTAACCGCTCAAAAAAAGGTGCAGAGAAAAGAAACAACGAACGGTCCGATGCTACAACTGCAATGAGGAGGGACACCTTAAAAATCAGTGCCCTAAACTCAAGAACCAGCCAAAGAAGAAAAAGGCACTAAAAGCCACCTGGGACGAGACCTCGTCAGATGAATCGGAAGCCGAAGAGTTCGTCGGACTTGCATTGATGGCAAGCCACCAAGACGAAGATGAAGAAAGCACCTCGGGAGAAAACAGCAATGAAGAGGAAGATCCTAACTTCGAAACCGACCCGGTAAGTGAGGTATGTCTACTTCCACCTGCTCGAATCTACTCGGTAATAAAATCCATGCTTAAGTCGATGAATAAATTGGAGATAGAAAACTCTGAGTTAAAAGAAAGATTTGGCACTGTATGCTCATCTGATCTATCCGACCAATTAAAAATAGAAAATGAAAATTTGAAGAATCTAGTGGAGAAATTAGAAAATGATATTGCATGCTTAAGAATTAAAAAGAATTTTTATCCTGAAAATCTGAATTGGTATGTTAAAAATCATAAGGGACAGATTAGGAAAATTCCTAGAAATTATATTCCTCCAAAGTTTTGATTAACCCCGTAGATGAAAATTTATTTTGGATTCCAAAATTTATTTTAAACTGATAAGTTTTTTTTGCAGAATTCTTTTACAAAAGTTATGTTAATATTTTTCAAATATTTTCGGTCAAAATTTGAAATTAATTTTTTTAAAAATAGATAAATAATTTATTTTTATTGATCTAACTTTTCATTATTCAGATATAGCGGAAAAACTCATTATAATTTTTTTTTAAAAAAATTCGAAGTATTTTTCGATTTTTTTTAAAAAAAAAGATATTCTTCAAATGTTCGATTTTTTTTATCGTTTATTGAAATCTATTTTTTCGATATAAAAAAAAATTGGAATTAACTTCGGAAAAAAAATATGTCATTTTAAATTTGAAAAATTTGTGGTAATGCGATTCTTTTTTTACTTAGAATATTTGTTATCACACTTAAAATTTTTTCTTCTTCCATAATTATATTTCCCCATTTTTTTGATGTGATCAAAGGGGGAGGATAGTATTAGGTTAAGGGGGAGAGTAGTTTATGTTCGGGAGAGGTTATGTACATGATTGCAAAATTTTTTTTTATGCTTAATTTTGTTACAATATTATTATTGTTTGTTGTTTATCCCTAACTAAACTTGGGTTGATGCACATCAAAAAGGGGGAGATTGTTGGTGCCCCGGTTGGTTTTGATGCGATCAACCAAGTTAGGTTAGGTCCTGTTTGTTTTAATCCCTCTGCTAAGTGTGCAGGAACTTAGGTACGGAGGAAGTCGAGCGTAAGACGCAGTGGACGAGAAGGATTGCGCGGGGAAGTGAGCCGACGGGCTCAGTACAATCCGAGGGACACGGAAGCTGCGGAAGAGTACACCGGTGGAGCGAGAAGGACGTGCGCGGTGTCCGAGGGATGAGAAGCCGGGAGGAAGGACGCTCAAGGGGCGAAAGGCCGGAGTCGAGTTCGGGTAAGCCTAACTTCGATTGGCCGGAAATCACCCAGAAGACGAAGAATCATTTTATTCATTCTTGTAAAATCTCTAGCGTGCTATTTTTGTAAAGCTTCTCCGCCACAAGGAGATTTTTATTGAGCGTCCACTGCCTTGGAAGCAACGTTCTCAGTTGCGACCAAGTTCTTTTTTAAAGACGAGTGCCTCCACTTTCATAATTTTTTCCCCGTCTATTCACCCCCCCTCTAGCCGGTCCAACCCGATCTAACAGGTCTAAGTTCTCCGATGCCAATGAAAAGAAGTATGCTAGGGTAGCATATAACTATGGCAAGGAGGGGAAGTCCAAAAGTGGCAAGGGGATGCTATTTAAAAGCAAGAAGAAGGTCTTAACTAAGGACAAGGGGTCCAAGATTAAGAAAGTTAGGGTTGTAGACTAAGAGTCACCGGAGGTACACCGGTGTGGTCTAGCATTTGTTGAGTTACCTAGGGAGGTGGCTAAGGCTAAGAGCTCAAGGGGGAGCTCTAGGAGCCAAGTGGGGACCCATGGTTTATAGATCCTGGGAGAATTCCTCTCGGAAGTCTAGATGGGTCATGAAGTGTGCCAAGGGAATTGGAGATGGACTTGAGTCTCAATTCATGGGTTTTGGCACATTAAGTTTGTGTATCATGTATGGAAATATGACATTGGGGTCATATTGCATGAAAATTGGCTTTTGATGTATAAATGTCATATGAATCAATGCTAAGGATGCATTGTGTGTTGGTATGGGTAGAGACATCAAGAGGAGGTCAAAACTAGGACTTTAAGTTAAGGTTCAATTGAACCATTTAGCTAGTTTTGGATTATGTGTCAATTTTAGAAGTGGTGATAGATACATGCTTGAATGTATTTTTTTTTCAAGTAGACACGGGTACCACAAACCTCTCCACAAAATTTAGAAAGTTTTAGAAATTTGTGAAATTTCTGGTGCATTTCTGAAATTGGGTCAGAAATGTTGAAAATGAAATTTTCAGGGTGCCAGTCGAGTGGGACAGAGGGCAGTTGACTGGTAAAGGCTGATTTTTGTGTTTCAGCAGTCAAAAGGTGTTCAAATGATGTAAAACAAGTGTGTAATCTTATGAGGGGGTTAGTACACTGTGTTTATGGTCATTAGAGGTTAAATATCAAATGAAAGGGAAATTGTTGGAGTCTTTTTGATGTATGACAAAGGGGGAGAAGTGTTGGGTTTAAATGGAAAACCAAACACGCCTTTGCAAGAAATCCTAGGTCAATGGGGAGCTTAGGTAAATGGGGAGCATTGTTGCTCATTTAGTGGCGTAAGGGGATCCTTGGAGAGATTCTTAAAAAGCCTTTGTAAGTCCAATTAGGGGGAGCCTTGGAGAGGTTTTAAAAAGCCCATTTTGCTAAAAGTCCTAAACTCTTGGGGAGGTTAGGTGTGGGGATGCCTTGTGATAGGATCCATGTATGTTTGCATTGCATTGGCGATGTAAGTCCAAGGTGGAGCCTTGGCAACGTAAGTCCAAATGGTTTTAGCTTTGTTGTTGCTATTTGTTTTCCTAACTTAAACGTATTGCCAAACATCAAAAAGGGAGAGATTGTTGGGACAATCTATGGTCCTGAGTGACCATGTGTTTTGATGTTTGGGCAAAGGGTTTAAGTTATGTTCATCCTTGTATTTGATATGTGTATTGGAGTGTGTAGGTTTGCAGGATACTTATTGACTCAATTGGACGACTTTGGGTACGGTGAAGGATTGCATGGAGGCAAGACATGGGTTTGTGTCCGCATCCGAGGGACCATGGATATAGCAGGGACGATGAGCCAAGGGAAGCAGACTTCGAGGCATACGTGAAAGATGGCATGGAGGCAAGACGAGGGCTTGGGTGTACATCTGAGAGACGAGAGCCAAAATCGAAGAGAGCTTAAAGGCATTAGGTCAAGGCTGCTGGAGCAGGGACGATGAGTCGAGGGACTGATATGGCCCGCGTGTCGTACCGCGAGTATCAAATACAATGTAAGTATCGAACTCCTCTAAACTAATGTAGCATAGAGTAACTCGAGTCGTCTCCCAACGAATGTAGTCGGTACATGATAATTCTCAAGATCGTATGTTATTGCCTTTGGGTTTTGGATATGAAATTGGGTTTTGGATTTGAACGTTAATACTACAAAAAGAAACAGCAAAGCAGGTATGAAATCTAGTCTAATTAAGAAAAGACAATGCAGGTAAGGAAATCTAATTTAACCTAACTACAATTGCAGAAAGCACCAACAAAACTAAACATGGAACAAAATCTACAGTATTAAAGAAATCTAATCTAACCTAACTTAACATGACAAGGAAACACAAGGCAACATTAAGGAAGCAATTAAGGAAATAGAGCATTAATGAAACTTAACCTAATCTTACCTAATTGCATACTTAAACATAAGAGAAACTTGAAACATTCAATTAATAAAATGTAGCAAGAATCTAAACTGAGAAATTACAAAACTAAAGTAAAACAATTGGTTGGGGCATTTCATCGAACAAGTGATAAGCATGAATCAAAATGAGCCAAATGCAAGCAACATTAAACATAAGAGATAAAGATTGATTACAAGCATTCAACAATCCACAAACATCAAACTCTAAGAACAATCAACAAGCAAAAAAAACTGAGTTGCGGATGGCAAATAGAAGGAGCCCATTCAGCTGTGATGAAGTGCTGCTGAATCTGAAGAACTGCTGCCGTAATTGATGAGAGGAGCTGATGAAGAACTGATGAAAGAGTGCTGGTAAGAACAACTGAAGAATTGCTGGAAACCTATGAAGAAATGCTGAAATCAAAGAAATGAAATATGCTGGATGGAGAGCTGTGAAGGAATTGGATCTCTGCCGACTACTGGATCTGAAGAACGGCTGTGAAGAAATTGCTGCAAAGAAATAAGCTGCTGCGAAGGGAAATTGCTATGAAGAACTACTGCCGAAAATGAAGGAGAAGAATCTGCTGGAATTGAAATGCTGTAAAGGAAGAAACAACTGCCGGATCTACTCTGATGAAGAAAACAAAGAAGAAACCGAGCCCTAGCTTGTGATCGCGGCGAGATGGAGAGGTGGATGGAGCTCCGGCCGGCGGCTATGAAGATGGAGGAGAAACCGCCAGCCGAAAGAAGAGATGGAGGAAGAAGATGTGGAGAAGTCGGCGTCGCCTGTCTTCGATGAATTGGAGAAGATAAATCCGGAGCCGATCTCATCCCCTAGCATTTTGTGATTTCTCTTTGGTTCGGCTCAGCAGTTTGGTTCGGTCCAGCTTGAGTTCGGTTAGCCAAGCCAGCAGTTGGGTGCAGCCCAGCAGCTAGGTTCGGTCCACAGATCGAGTCCAGCTTTGGTTCAACTAAGCCAGAGCCCAGCAGTTCGGTTCATCCAGACCATGTCCGGTCCAGCACTGGTTCAGCCAAGCTTGGGTTCAGCTCAGCAAATGGGTTCAGCTCAGTCTTTAATTCCTTAGCAACAGACGGCTGAGATCGATTTGACTTCATCCAACGGTCGGATCTCTTCAGATCTGAACCAAACTCCACAGATCCCAATCAATGGTCCTGATCTACTTGTCCCCAGCTCGGATTAACCAGATCAATGGTGGATGGTCCAGATCTTCCCTTTTCTTGAATGGATGGTCTAGAACATCTTGAGCTTGATCCAACGGTCAGATTACTTCTGATTTGGCTGAAATTTTCAGATCTTGATCTATGGTCATGATTGATTCTATCTTGAACTCGGATTGACCAGAAGTTGACCGATGGCTTAGATCTAGCCGTTCTCTGGAATGGACGGCTCCTATTAATCCGATGCTTGATCCCTTTGATCTGGATCCAATCCTGACTCAAGTCTGACCCAATTTGATCTAGGTCCATGATCATTTGAAGCCTACAAAATGATATTCAAATTTAGTGCCAAAAAAATATCCCAAATATACAAAGATTTGAATTAAAAGTCAAAATAGAGGAAATACATGAAACCTAATACAATTGCAAACTTAAGCATATAAAATGTGGATCAAACATGGATTTTAGAGCCTAAAATAATCAATAAAATGATGGTTATCAACTCCCCCACACTTAATTCTTGCACGTCTCGGGCAAGTAAATAAAACTCAAAGAAAATAAAATATCTCCCAAACATTACATCCCCTATCAATACTTGAGGAATAATAAAAGAAAATTACTTAGGATCATCAAGTCTCAAGAATCCATGTATTTATGGTTCCAAATCTCACACAAGTCAAAAATATGGTAATTTCATCAACTTGAATAAACTAAGCATGAGAAAAACCTCACAAGATGGATATATGCACTGATGCTCACAAAAATAATAAATATGGAAGTGGAGTTCTCTCAAAACATTCATGACATTGCACTACCATATGCTTGCTTATCTTCTACTTCTCCACTACTATAACATAAGTACACAAATCAAGAGGACTTTTCAAGGACTAATGATGAAACCATGTGCTAACAAGCAAGAAGGGTAGATAACAAAGGAGATCAGAAAGAAGATCAAAGAAGATCAAAGAGAATATGAGAGCATTGGGGTAATTAACATGATGTATACAATCAAACAATAGGCCAAAATAAATAACTCAATCAAACCTCCAATACTCAAAATTCTCCTTGCACATTCTCAATACAATACACAACAACCACTTACAACACTTCTAAAAATGTATGCATATATCAACAACTTCACTCTTGAGTTTCTCTAATAAAAATATCAAATGAGTATACATCAAAAATTCTTTTATGAAAATATTCCCTCTTGTTCATCACTAACAAAAATCCCGAATGCTTGAGAATTTTTTTCACTCTCTTTAATTTCTCATTCTTTTCTTTTGCGTTTTTTTTTTCTTACTTCTGTTTTGTTTTTTTTTCATTTCTCTCTTTTTTTTCTTTTTTTTTCACAGAGAGACCTTTTTTTCAGAGAGATTTTTTTTCAACAAGCATTCGTCCATACACACTTGTCTCCCCCCACACTTAAAACTTGCCCATCTCGGGCAATGTAGCAAAGCATGATAACATCTAAAACTCACAATAATAGAGGCTGATAATAGAGAAATAAAAATGTAACTCATCATACAATCACCCCATGCTCTCATCGCATGCTCAAGGGAAGAATAAGCTAATAAAGATATGACAGTGAGAATGTAATGACAATGAAAAGATCTGACAAAGGAAAGACAATGAAATATGAAAGCAATAGGTGAAATACTCAGTAGTAACAATAACAAAGGAGAGGAAAACTAAGAGTTCAACAAGAAAGGTTGCCTCCATCATATTCATGTAAGCTTATGCTATTGTAATTTCAAAAAGAATCAAAGCAAGTTCTAGAGTGTCAAATATCACAAATGCTATCACACATAAGAGGATAAGGATAGACATGGCAATATCCTCACTAGGTGAACAATAAAACGTCATGCTTAATCCAACAAGATAGAGTCCATCACCACAATAAATGACTAAATGCAATTAATGTCCCCAAGCATACCAAGGAAACCAAAACTCAATAGTCAGACTTAACCATCTTTTATGATTCTCAAAGCATAATAAAGGAACATGTAGGGAGATACAACTAGAAGTCAAACAAGGTTTATTCAAGACCAAACAAAATGCAGAATGAGGAAGCAAAACATGAATGCAAAGTATAAAAGCAAACAAACATGCGAGTATAAACATAAAGAAAAATAAGAAAAGGAAAGAAAAGGAACAAACTCCCCTTTAAGTAGGGTAGAGAGCATGTAGCATCCATTTTGGGAGAACTATCCTCATGTGATCAACCTCGTAGTGCACGGATTTCTCCCTTGACAATTTAGCACAAGCATCTTCCGGGGGTCGGAGACGATTAAGGTTCAGAATCCATTCTTGGGGTAGATAATTGAAAATCAAAGTGAACTCGACCCCTCCCATTGCATGTCCCCTAGAAGTCCTTCCGGGAGGTTGTAGGCTATTAAGTTTCACTACCCATTCTAGAAGCCTATGTGATTCTGCAAAACCATGTAGAGAGAATACCTCCCGCACGCATGCAGGGTAAGAAAAGAGTAAAATGTGAACAACCTCTACATAAAATGACTCAAGATATGCGTCACATCCTATGAAATCAATTTTCGGTACCTCAATGAATTTATCACAATTATTTTCTACAAAAGATGCATCACGAAACTCATCGCAACCAATAAAATCAACCTCGGGTACCTCTATAAGATTTTCACACTCAACTTCAGCATAAGATATAGCAAGAGATTCATCACAATAAACAACATCAATTTTAGGCCCTTCTAAAAGGTTTCTGCAATCCATATCTACAAAAGATGTATCAGGTAATTCACCACATTCAACAAAATCAATTTTAGGTGCCTCTACGAATTTTTCACAATCAGCATTTACATGAGATGTATCAAGAAATATTTCACAGCCAATAAAATCAATCTCGGGTACCTCCATAAGTTTTTCACACTCAACTTCAGCATAAGATATAGCAAGAGATTCATCACAATAAACAACATCAATTTCAGGCACCTCTAAGAATTTTTCACAATTAAATTCTACAAAAGATGTATCACAACATGCTTCACATTCCACAAATTCAACACTAGGTACCTCTATGAATTTTTCACAATCAAATTCTACAAAAGATGTATCCATAACTGTATCACAAACAATAAAATCAGTTTGAGGTATCTCCATTGATTTTTCCAAAGACATAAGAGAAATACTTACCTGATCGTGCTGAAGAATACCTGGAGGTTCTACAAGGGTAGATGTAACTGTGGTTCCCTCCTGGTCAAGTACATGCTCCACTTCAGGTTCAGGTTCTAGTGGACACTCAACAGAAACAGGTGAT
Source organism: Boesenbergia rotunda (assembly GCA_024364735.1). Lineage (NCBI taxonomy): Eukaryota > Viridiplantae > Streptophyta > Magnoliopsida > Zingiberales > Zingiberaceae > Boesenbergia > Boesenbergia rotunda. The sequence continues at coordinate 553,339 of JAGFNQ010000106.1, read as the reverse complement.
TCTTGGGTTCTTGCTTCCACCATGCAAGTCCCTACACTTTCATTTTGATCCTCTGACTCTTCTGATGTATCAGTCAATGGTGGTGGTCCCTGGGGCTCAGTGCAATCCCCTACACCTATGGAATCATCTCCTATGCATGCTTCTTCAGTAATATCTGCCACAACAATATTAGAAAAATTAGGATCATCAATAACACTATCATCACAAAATAAAAGATGAGAAGGGTCCTGTGGAGTTTCAGAATTGAATTCAAAACTATCACAAGATCTGCTATCAATCTCCTCCAATGCCTCTAAACCAGTAGGAATGGGTGATTCTTGGGGCTCAGTGCAATCTCCTACACTCTCAATCCTATCCTCTGGATCTCCTGATACATCAACCAATGAAGGTGGTCCTTGGGGCTTAGTGCAATCCCCTACTACTATGTCAAGTGAAACATCTGTTGGTGCAGAAAGCACCAAAGTTAAACCTGTGTTTTGATAATGGCAACAGGGTTCAAAAGTTAAGTATTACCTGTTATCTAACATGTCACTCTAGTGTGCAGAGTAAAAAGTCCTAGCGAAGGAATGCTAGGCACTGGCGAAGGAATGCCAGGGTAAAAAGCCCTAGCGAAGGAATGCTAGGCACTGGCGAAGGAATGCCAGAGTGAAAAGCCCTAGCGAAGGACTGCTAGGCGCCAGGCGAAGGATAGCTTGGGACTGAAGCCCTAGCGAAGGAACGCTAGGCACCGGGCGAAGGACAGCTCGGTATCCAAGACCTGGCAAAGGACCGCCAGGCAAAAGTCCAACCAAAGGAGCAGTTGGCATCAGGTACATTCTCCTGAGAGGAGTAGGTGAGGACGCGTTCCCCGTCGAGGGAACAGTAGGCGTCGGTTCGACCTAGGGTTCCATTTTGGAGACCCAAAGTCAGAACCAAGACAGCTAAGGTTGTATAAAATAGTATAATACTGCTTTTTGGACTAACCCTGGATGCAGGACCGAAGGACTGAGTATCTGCAGCTCAGAGAGCCTCAAAGGAGTGAGGCAGAAGCTGAGCAGGGCGCCCCGGATGTTCCGGGCGCCCCCAAGGTCAACCCAAGTTAGCAGGTGCGAAAACACGCCTCGACAGTTATATGTCGGGGCGCCCCCGGATGCTCCGGGCGCCCAGCCTGTCGCGGGCGCCCCCAGTGCCAGCTGTCGAAGCACACCCTCGCGAAGCCAAAAGGATAAAGGCTTGACCCGATCAATGCGGGCGCCCCGAGCGCTCCGGGCGCCCCGGTCAAACCTGATCCCTATTTTGAAGGGATCATGTTGGGACCGGGTGCATGTTGACATGGATACGGGTTCGTAATTTTAAAATTTAATTACGTGCAGCGGAAGGTTTAGCATAAATAATTTCTTAAATTATTTTAACCACGTATCTAGCATGCAACCTTAAGTTGTGGAGACATGATCATACATTTAAAATTTTGCAGAAAGTAAACTAATTTACTCAATACCTCGCGTAACTCGAAGTAAGGGACGAGATCCAACCGTAGCGTCCCTTGGAAGCTCCGCCTCTATTCGCGTCCACGCCAAATTCACTTCGGGATGACTTCGCAAAGCCACGAGTTTCGTGCCGACAAGAACTACTAGATTCTCCAAAGGCATGACAAGAATATCAAGAGAGAGAGAGATGGAAACTAACCACCAAGTAACGGAATCAAGATTCCGGGGAAAGGAAGAAAGGAGTCGCGACCCGCTTCTTCTTCATCTTCGACGCCTTCTTGGTGGAGTTGGCTCACGACAACCCTAGGAGGAACTTCTAGGGCCGGCGCCCACTTGGAGAGGGAGAGGGAGAGAAGGAGAGGAAGAGAGGCTAGGCAAGAATCCTTGATCACTTGAATTAAATTCCAAGCCTTGCCTATGCACCTTTATATTGTAGCCTCTTTATCGCCAAGTCTCCTCTTAACGGAATAAATTTTCATAAGAAATTTATCTTAATAATTTTCTTATGAATTATTCCGTTATGCCAAGTTTTATTATAACTAACTTTATAATAAAACAAACACATCTCCCCTTTTATTATGGAATAAATTTTTTCACAAAAATTTATCATATAAATTTTTCTTATCATGGAAAAATCAATTCATAATTGATTTTATAAAATAAAATAAACCAATCCATGGTTCATTTTAATTTCCATAAAAAGAATAAATTTATATAAATTTCTTTATATAAATTTCTTTATATAAATTTATTTATCCATAATTTTATAAAACAAATCGCGCTTGATTTATTTTATAATTTAAACCAAATAAATTGGTTTCCCTCCTTTATTGTGGCCGGCCAAACCAAAGAGGGTGGGCACCCTCTTTGGCCGGCCACACCAAGCCAAAACCGTTACGAATTAAACTCATTTAATTCGTCCAATAAGCCTTCAAAAGACTTAGCCATTTTAAGCTTCCGATGCGCCTCTGATAAATTCAGATTCGACTTATTTCTCTTGATTGGAAAATCCAATTTTCAACTCGTTTTAAATCCCTCGGATTACTCGTAGTGCGTGTGACTAAATAGGCTTTCGATTTATGTTGGCCGTCTATAATCAACCAATTATAGAACGATCATGAGTGACACCTAGTAGTACATCATGACCCCCAATTAATCGAAAGATCAACGGTTGACCTCAGAAATAATTCTGAAAGCCTTCAGCAGCTCTAATGAATTGTGCCTCATTCCCTTCACCATCTTATACCCACTTGGTTCAGGACACGGTCTATGTGTGTCAGTCCCCACTAGGCTGACTATGTCACACCTAGCCCAAGTAATGTCTTTCTCGTCCAACGGATTCTAATTACTCTCATGTTTCCTAGAGATTCATACTCGGAACATGTTGTGCTCTGGCCAGAGGCTTCGAGTAACAATCCGACGATAGGCCTTGGGTATACATCTCCTCGCAAGGAGTGGTGAATCCTTTGTAGGCTGTTTAAACATCTTCGGGCACTTCGGCTTATACCCAACCATCCTGGGTCCACACATCCTTAGGGATGCTTGCTTAAGATGTCAAAGTATAAGTCTCCGTCACCAAGATGACTTGAACACCGCAAGTCAAAGGAACATCGCACTTAAGCTGTAGTAAGAACTTTCACTAACATATATATATGTAGATTACCATATGAAGTCTTACAGCTAGTCACTCCAATGAACTAGTTCCCTTAACTAGCATCCATGTTTATCTCCGGACATCCCAATGTCACCAGCTAGTGAGAATCAGCTGATTAGATAATAACCCATGCTAGTCTCAACAGAATTGATAGTGTCCGTATTTATCAATTCATCGACTAGGGATAATTTCAATACTTCACAATTGCACATGTAGAGATAATCACTAGTTGTGAATTCATCACAAATTCTCTCATGCTGTGAATTGTATTGCGGACATTCAGTAAATGAGTTCAAGATCTCAATCAAATACATGAACATGTATACTCAAATAGTGAATTTTCATTTATTAAAGTAAATGATTACAATCATAAGGCGATTGCCTTAGGACACTTCTCTCATATTACTAACAGATCAGATGTTGACCACGCTGGAGACGGATCGACCGCCACGTGGGGGGCGCCCCCGACGTCCCGGGCGCCCCCAGGCCCTATATAAAGGGCCCTCGACCCCAGGCTTCACAACAACCTTCAATCAACGCTTCTACGCTCTTCTGCTCTCGCGCCTCGCTCCGGAAACCTCCCAACTCGAGCCGACGACGTCCCGTGCTCCGAAAAAGACAACCTACATCGGACGTCGGTAAAAGAAGAGCCTCCTTTTAATTGTTAAGTTTACTGTACTGCATTTGTAAATCAATCTTCGTAAACTATTATTGCGCCTCATATAGAATTGCCCAAAGTAAACGGTCAACGACCATGGGCCTTGGAGTAGGAGTCGACCTAGGCTCCGAACCAAGTAAAAATTTACTGTGTTCGCGTATTTGTTTTTATCTTCCGCTGTGCAATTTCTCTTTCCATAAATCCGAACGATTTTCGATATTCACCCCCCCCTCTATCGGTTCTCTCGATCCAACAAGTGGTATCAGAGCAGGGAAGTTCAAACTTGGTGCAACCACCAGTTTGAAAATTTTTCGGATTTTTATTTTCTTTTTCTCGTTCGAATTTTCTTTAAATATTTCGTTCGAATTTTTTTCGTTAATCGAGGTTGGTGCAACACCCCTCGTTATTTCATTTTATTCATCCCACACTACTAATCCAAGACCTAGTCTTGGGAAATTTTTTTGTTAGTTTTCTTATTTTTTAGATTAAATGGCCATGTAAGAAGGATTTAGCACCGCCAGACCTCCACTTTTCAGTGGAGAAGACTTTTCTTACAGGAAAAGTCAAATGGAGGTCCACCTGAAAACTCAGGTGGACATGTGGATTATCATCCAGTCCGGACTGGAGATCCCCAAAAACGCCGAAGGAGTACCGCAGACCTACTCAGAATGGGACAACGCCCTGAAGCGCAAAATTGAAGTCGATGCAAAGGCGACCCAGACTCTTCAATGTGGTTTAACAAAAGAAGAGCTGAAGCGAGTGGGCCCCTTCAATAGTGCCAAGGAGCTGTGGGCAAAGTTGATCGAGCTGCACGAAGGAACATCAGACACCAGGATCAGCAAGAGGGATCTGCTCCTGAACAAATTGTATACCATCAAGATGGCCGGCAATGAAACAGCAGCCCAACTCCACGCACGTATCCAAGAATTGATGAACGGTCTTCACACTATAGGTCACAAGGTCGAAAACCGTGACCTAATAAGGTAAGCCCTAAATGCTTTCCCTAGAAATACCTTGTGGGCATCTATGGTAGATGCATACAAGGTTTCAAGGGATCTCTCTAAAACTAAATTAGATGAATTATTTTCTGAGTTAGAACTTCACGAACAGACTAACTGCAATATGGCTGAGAAAGGTATTGCCTTTGTTGCAGGAAAAACTGGAAGATCAACAAAGAAGAAGCCACAACCTGAACCCGAGTCTAACTCAGACTCAGACACAGAAGACGAAGAAGGAGATCGATCTGAGCTGGTCCGACTGGCCCGAAGCTACTATAAAAAATTGAAGAACCAAGCCAACAAACGGAAAACAAGCCGAAGAAAGGATGAACCTGCTGAACCCGCGAGTGACAAAAACAAGCCCAACGTAACCTGCTACGAGTGCAAGAAGAAGGGCCACTACAAGACGGAGTGTCCAAACCTGAAGGAGACCAAAAAAGACAAGAAGAAAGAAAGCACTACAAGCAACCTGGGACGAATCTTCCTCAGAAGAAGAAGAAGAAGCACCCCAGTCCAACCTTCTAGCCCTGACCGCCTCAGAAGAAGTCGGGACCGAGTCAGAGTCAGAGCAGGACGACGGCAGACTAATCTTTTCAGAAGACGGCGAGATCAAGGTAAGTGGTTTCAATAGAAGTCAATTAAATGATCTTATCTCTTATCTTTCTCGAGATTTGGTGAAAGCCAAACTCCGAGTCGAATCCCTCCAACAGGAAGTAAAACTCCTGAAAGAGGGAGCTGACTCTAATTCCTTAACCGAGAAAGTTCAAGAAGGAACTCCTACTCAAGTTGAAAAACTTGAGAAAGAGAACTCCTCCCTGAAAACTCAGGTTAAGGATCTTAGAGCGGCTTTAGAACGATTGACTTCTGGTTCCAAGGGTCTTAACATGATTCTTGGAAAACAGAAGTCCGTTCTAAATCGATCCGGACTTGGCTATAGAACCAAATCCCGACAAAGATCTTATTTTGCTGTACTGAATCAGTCCAGAGGTAAAGTTCAGGCATGGGTACCAAAACTGTACCTGAACAAACCAACTGGATCAAATCAGTATTGGATCCCCAAGGACAAGATTCACATCTTGCCTAATCATTATCGTGGCTATAGTCCAGGGGGAGCCAAATTGAAAACTATATTTATTATTAAATAGAATTTAATTCTTGCAAATTGCCTGATTGATTGTTTATTTAAATTTCTGTAATTTACCATGCTTAGACCTAGGTTAGTATAAGGACTGAACAAACTTAACTGAAACTTGAAAACATAGTATTGGGTGGAGGTGAGATGATAGTACGTTAGGGAAACCAATTCTAATAAGATCAAGTTCACTTGGTCTCTTTAGACTGGTGAAACTAGCCGAAGCTACCGATCCAAAATCCAAACTAGTTAGACCAGAACTTTTTCAAAGATTAATTTTGAAAATGAAATTTCATTAAACGGCTTTGTCAAGGAAAGGGTTGATGATCCAATAAGGCTACGGCCAAAGAAGGCCTAGTGCCTCGCCAAGACCTAGAAGCCAATTTTTGAATTTCAATTTCAAATTACTTTTTGTTAAATTCAAATCTAACACAATTTTCAGTTAAGTATAGATTCAAACATTTTCTCTCAAAATAAACCTAACTGTTTTCAAAAATTAAGTTAAGGCTTTCAAAATAAATAATAATTTCTCAAAAATAACTTTACTTATCAAAATCTGTCTCACAAAACCTATAAGGCTAACGTGATTGAAAACCCTAGATTGGGTGAGACAGTAAAAATAAACTCAATTATAATTACTTTAATACCTATATTGTAGTCAACTTAGTCAAACCATGGTCAACATAGTCAAACCATGGTCAAAGCAGTCAAACCATGCTCAAACCATGGTCAAACCAATTAAACCATGGTCAAACGATGACAAGACACAAAACTTGTCTCTTCGCTACAGTCCCGGGCGCCCGTGACTTCTCGGGCGCCCCCACCCCACCTTTTCTTTCTCCCTAGGCAAAAAGCAGCCTCTGCCTTTGACCAGGGCGCCCGGAACCACGCGGGCGCCCCCATCGCTCTCAATGCAGCAAAAGCTGCAAAAGCAGCCTGACGAGGGCGCCCGGGCCGTCCCGGGCGCCCCCAACCAGTCAATGACACTGCCTCTCGCAGTGACCACTGACCAGGGCGCCCGGAAGCTCCCGGGCGCCCCCGTTGATCTGCCTATATAAGGCACCCGAACCTCCTTCTCTTCCCACACCAAAAATCAACTTCCTTCTTCACTTCTTTCCCTCCAAGGAGATCTTGCAAGCCCTCATCCTCAACCATGCCTCCCCGTGCTGCCCGGTATAATTTTATTGCTATTAAGTTAATTTTTTTTTGCAATTCCTTCAAACTTTCTTTAAATGCATAATTTCTTCTCTTAGAAGACGTCGACCAAACCCGGCCAACCCCGGTGCCGAACCAAGTCCTGATCCTAGGTTCCCTACCCTAGAGTTATGTAATAAGTTTGCACAAACCATTTACAAGCCTATTAAAACAAGCTATCTTAATAGGCACTTCTTTACCCAATCATGCCCCGTAGCCATGAATATTATCAACTTCTATCAATTAGATAATCTTATCTTCTGCACTCATACCATTAATGAAATCCTTATGTGCAGAGTTCTACAACAACATAATTCGACAAGATAATCTCATGTTTCACACTACTGTCCAAGGGATACCTCTGTCTATCACCCCTACTTTGTTGAACTGATTCCTTGGACTACGACCCTCTCAGTCCACATTTTGCTGCTATCCACCTAGGAACTCACCATTTGACCCTCCCTATTCTCACATTACCTTAGACACTATCCACGCCTACTTCTTTAGGGAAGCTAGACTCCCCGCAAATAGACGATTTCAAGCCGTTGACCTTCAGGCACAGGACTATGCCCTGTACAGAATCCTGGTCCGCTGCATCTTACCACTCTCCACTAGAGATCTCGGGACCATGTGACCCTTTCATGCCTTCCTTTTGTATGCCCTAGTTCATCACCTTGACATAGACATTGGACTACACATGTTTCATACTATTCTTCATGCGTCCAGTGTCACGACCCAGGGACGAGTGCGCACTCCATTCTGCCACATCATCACCTCTCTCCTTCATCACCACGGTCGTGACATAACTGTGGGTGAAATAACCGCTATGACCGACTTTGATGAAATAGCATTTAGGAACTTCTCGTTAGCGGGTCTAGAGGTATCGGCCACCGGGGTTCTGAGTTGGAGACGACAGCAGGCCGGGGCTCCGATCGACTCAGACGAGGAGGTCGACGTTGACGTCGGAGATCTAGCAGCAGCAGCCCGAGCGCACATAGACGAGCCCGCTCCTCCGACGCTCTACGAAAGAGTGACACATTTAGAGACACAGGTTCAGAGTCTCCGAGAGGAGGTCGAGGCCTATCACATCGAGCAGATGGACGCTCGTAGAGCCGATCGAGAAGTGGCTGATGCACGATACATTGAGATGATGGCACGATTCGATTCATGGCAGCCTGGTCCATCTGATCATCCCGGTCCCTCATCCTAGATTTGCTTAGCATTGTATCAGTACCTATTTGACTGCCCCTACTCTGTAGGGTTGACTTATGCCTGACATGGATGACTGTGTTGAATTTTGAGTACTTGTTTTGTTCTACTTGACTAGCTTGTTCTATTTGAAAGGCAGTTAGGATTGTGTTCTGTAGAATAGATTAACTCAATTTTTTCCTGCTTTATTTGATTTAAAAATTAATTTCTAAAAGAATTTGAAAAACTATTTTTTTTAAATCAGTTTCTTTTAATTTTTTTTTCTTTCTTAGTTTTATTTCAAAACTATCCCCTTTCAAAACTAAGGCTTTTTCGCAAATGGACTTAGCCTAGGCCCTAACCCTAGAACTGCATGCACCTATAGATTTAGAAGCCAGCATCTCACAAGAACCTTAGGGTACTTTTGATTGATAACCTAGAAAGGGTTGAGATGCTTAGGTCTTTGCCTTAATTCAAGATGCTTTGAGTCAATGCATCTGCAGTAATTGGGGCACTAAATACAACTTATACAGCAATCAAGTTAAGTGTCAAGTTTAGAAAATCTAACTTGAACAGAAACACTTAACTTGACTAACCCTAGTGAAAACTACTACTTATAACAGTTAGTGAGTACCTAAATGGGTTAGACATGTCCCTACAAGAAAAAATCAACTGATTTGGTCTAAGTCCTGGTTCAGTACAGCAAAGTCATGCAAATATTTTTTTATAAAATTTATTTCCGTTCTGTAATTTAATTCCTGTTATATTTATCTGTTTTTTTTATATATGGCAAAGGGGGAGAGATAGAAAAAGAGAGAGTTTAAAATTTTCAAATTTTTTCAAAAATTCAAATTTCTTCAAAAAAAAACTCTATCCTTTATTCAAAAAGTATCAAGTTTCTAAGTACTCAAACTGTTTCAAAATTTACTAAGTACTTAAATTATTTCAAAATTTACTAAGTACTTAAATTGTTTCAAAATTTACTAAGTACTTAACTTAAAGGTTTCAAAACTTTTGAGTACTTTAAACTTAAGGCTTCAAATTTTTGTAAGTACTCTAAACTCATGCTTTCAAAAACTCCTCTATGTACTTTTAAAACTTAAGTTATCAAAAGATTTCCAAAGTACCTAAACTTAAGTTTTCAAAGTGCAAAATCATTCTAAGTAAAAAAATTTTTAAACTTAGAACCCCACGAAGTTTTGAAAAATCTAGGGGGAGATTCCCTCCAGGGGGAGGGAACAAATTTTTATGCTTTTGATTAAACTTAACTTTTTAAACTGGGGTTGCCATAAATCAAAAAGGGGGAGATTGTTGGTACAGAAAGCACCAAAGTCAAACCTGTGTTTTGATAATGGCAACAGGGTTCAAAAGTTAAGTATTACCTGTTATCTAACATGTCACTCTAGTGTGCAGAGTAAAAAGTCTTAGCGAAGGAATGCTAGGCACTGGCGAAGGAATGCCAGGGTAAAAAGCCCTAGCGAAGGAATGCTAGGCACTGGCGAAGGAATGCCAGAGTGAAAAGCCCTAGCGAAGGGCTGCTAGGCGCCAGGCAAAGGATAGCTTGGGACTGAAGCCCTAGCGAAGGAACGCTAGGCACCGGGCGAAGGACAGCTCGGTATCCAAGACCTGGCAAAGGACCGCCAGGCAAAAGTCCAACCAAAGGAGCGGTTGGCATCAGGTACATTCTCCCGAGAGGAGTAGGTGAGGACGCGTTCCCCGTCGAGGGAACAGTAGGCGTCGTTTCGACCTAGGGTTCTATTTTGGAGACCCAAAGTCAGAACCAAGATAGCTAAGGCTGTATAAAATAGTATAATACTGCTTTTTGGACTAACCCTGGATGCAGGACCGAATGACTGAGTATCTGCAGCTCAGAGAGCCTCAAAGGAGTGAGGCAGAAGCTGAGCAGGGCGCCCCGGATGTTCCAGGCGCCCCCAAGGTCAACCCAAGTTAGCAGGTGCGAAAACACGCCTCGACAGTTATATGTCGGGGCGCCCCGGATGCTCCGGGCGCCCCGCCTGTCGCGGGCGCCCCCAGTGACAGCTGCCGAAGCACACCCTCGCGAAGCAAAAGGATAAAGGCTTGACCCGATCAATGCGGGCGCCCCGAGCGCTCCGGGCGCCCCAGTCAAACCTGATCCCTATTTTGAAGGGATCAGATGTTGACCGCGATGGAGACGGATCGACCGCCACGTGGGGGGTGCCCCCAGGCCCTATATAAAGGGCCCTCGACCCCAGGCTTCACAACAACCTTCAATCAATGCTTCTACGCTCTTCTGCTCTCGCGCCTCGCTCCGGAAACCTCCCAACTCGAGCCGATGACGTCCCGCTGCTCTGAAAAAGACAACCTACATCGGACGTCGGTAAAAGAAGAGCCTCCTTTTAATTGTTAAGTTTACTGTACTGCATTTGTAAATCAATCTTTGTAAACTATTATTGCGCCTCATATAGAATTGTCCAAAGTAAACGGTCAACGACCGTGAGCCTTGGAGTAGGAGTCGACCTAGGCTCTGAACCAAGTAAAAATTTACTGTATTCACGTATTTGTTTTTATCTTCCGCTGTGCAATTTCTCTTTCCATAAATCCGAACGATTTTCGATATTCACCCCCCCCCCTCTATCGGTTCTCTCGATCCAACAACATCATCAGCGATAAACTCTGCCTCAACAACTTCATCTGACATATCCATGCTAATGCTAGGAGTATCCTCTCCATGCCTCTCAGAATTGAAAGTAGCTTGAGAAGATAATTGTCCTGATCTTTGGGCATGTATCTGATTCATTTAATCAACCAATTGTCCAAGGCGTCTTCATATGTCCTGAAGCTTTTGTTGTTGTAAAATTTGTTGACACATCTCTTCTATCCTCTGTTGTGAGCCTCACTCTCATTAGGATTCTCAAAGCCTCCTTGATTGGTGTAGAACTCCTGTTGATCTTGAAATGTGACATAAGTTTGCTGAAAATCAAGAGTAGGCTGTGAGTTCTGAAATTGGAGCTGTTGGGGCTGCTCAAATGGTTGAATGAGCTGATTAAACTGTTGAAAATTGTGTTGATAGCAAGGATGATGTTGCTGAAAATTATTGTTCTGAAAATTTTGAAATTGGGGCTGGTGTTGTTGATTGAATTGTTCAAATGCTTGAGAGTGAAAATTCTGAGTGTCTTGCTGAAAATTCTGACCTTGAAACTGGAAATCTTGCTAAAATTGTTGAAATTGTGGCTGAAAGGATGGTTGAACTTGCTGAGAATTATAGCCCTAAAAATTCTGGTTTTGAAGTGGAAATGGTTGTGGTGAAGATTGAAACTGAGTGGGCTGAAAGTTCTGATTTTGAAATTGAAAATCCTGATTGTTTGGTGGAGAATATTGTTATAAAGGTTGAAGACCACTCTGATTTTGATGTTGGAAATTCTGAATTGGTTGGAACCCTTGTTGAAAATTCTGACTTGGTTGAAAATCTTGCTGAAATTTTTGAAATTGTGGCTGAAAAAACTGATTTATTTGCTAAAAATTTGAATAGGGTTGTTGGAAATCTTGATTTGGCTGCTGAAATTGTTGGAATTGACATTGTGGCTGCCCTTGATGAAATTGATAGTTTGGTTGCTGAAAATTCGAATGGGATTGCTGAAAAAATTGGTTTTGCTGCTGAGACTGTTGACATGGCAGCTAGTAAGTAAATGAATCACTATTGGCTCTTTGTTGGAACACATGCTTCACCCAAAACTTTAACTCCAACAGTGCACTTTTGATCTCTGATTGTTCAGTTGAAAACATTTTGAACTTGCAGTCCTGTCACAAAACAAATAAAATGGCAGCAACAGTATACAAAAAGATATAGCAATCGAAAATGGAATCAAAGAATATAATTATCAAGCATCACTATATTCCCCGGCAACGGCGCCAAATTTGATATGGCCCACGTGTCGTACCGCGAGTATCAAATACAATGTAAGTATCAAACTCATCTAAACTAATGTAGCATAGAGTAACTCGAGTCGTCTCCCAACGAATGTAGTCGGTACATGATAATTCTCAGGATCGTATGTTATTGCTTTTGGGTTTTGGATATGAAATTGGGTTTTGGATTTGAACATTAATACTACGAAAAGAAACAGCAAAGCAGGTATGAAATCTAGTCTAATTAAGAAAAGACAATACAGGTAAAGAAATCTAATTTAACCTAAGTACAATTGCAGAAAGCACCAACAAAACTAAACATGGAACAAAACCTACAGCATTAAAGAAATCTAATCTAACCTAACTTAACTTGACAAGGAAACACAAGGCAACATTAAGGAAGCAATTAAGGAAATAGAGCATTAATGAAACTTAACCTAATCTTACCTAATTGCATACTTAAACATAAGAGAAACTTGAAACATTCAATTAATAAAACGTAGCAAGAATCTAAACTGAGAAATTACAAAACTAAAGTAAAACAATTGGTTGGGGCATTTCATCGAACAAGTGATAAGCATGAATCAAAATGAGCCAAATGCAAGCAACATTAAACATAAGAGATAAAGATTGATTACAAGCATTCAACAATCCACAAACATCAAACTCTAAGAACAATCAACAAGCAAAAAAAACTGAGTTGCGGATGGCAAATAGAAGGAGCCCATTCGGCTGTGATGAAGTGCTGCTGAATCTGAAGAACTGTTGCCGTAATTGATGAGAGGAGCTGATGAAGAACTGATGAAAGAGTGCTGGTAAGAACAACTGAAGAATTGCTGGAAATCTGTGAAGAAATTGTAAAATCAAAGAAATGAAATATGCTGGATGGAGAGCTGTGAAGGAATTGGATCTCTGCCGACTACTGGATCTGAAGAACGGCTGTGAAGAAATTGCTGCAAAGAAATAAGCTGCTGCGAAGGGAAATTGCTGTGAAGAACTACTGCCGAAAATGAAGGAGAAGAATCTGCTGGAATTGAAATGCTGTAAAGGAAGAAACGGCTGCCGCATCTACTCTGATGAAGAAAACAAAGAAGAAACCGAGCCCTAGCTTGTGGTCATGGCGAGATGGAGAGGTGGATGGAGCTCCGGCCGGCGGCTATGAAGATGGAGGAGAAACCGCCGACCGAAAGAAGAGATGGAGGAAGAAGATGTGGAGAAGTCGGCGTCGCCTGTCTTCGATGAATTGGAGAAGATAAATCTGGAGCCGATCTCATCCCCTAGCGTTTTGTGATTTCTCTTTGGTTCGGCTCAGCGGTTTGGTTCGGTCCAGCTTGAGTTCGGTTAGCCAAGCCAACAGTTGGGTGCAGCCCAGCAGCTAGGTTCGGTCCACAGATCGAGTCCAGCTTTGGTTCAGCTAAGCCAGAGCCGAGCAGTTTGGTTCATCCAGACCATGTCCGGTCCAGCATTGGTTCGGCCAAGCTTGGGTTCAGCTCAGCAAATGGGTTCAGCTCAATCTTTAATTCCTTAGCAACAGACGGCTGAGATCGATTTGACTTCATCTAACGGTCGGATCTCTTTAGATCTGAACCAAACTCCACAGATCCCAATCAATGGTCCTGATCTACCTGTCCCCAGCTCGGATTAACTAGATCAGTGGTGGATGGTCCAGATCTTCCCTTTTCTTGAATGGATGGTCTAGAACATCTTGAGCTTGATCCAACGGTCAGATTACTTCTGATTTGGCTGAAATTTTCAAATCTTGATCTATAGTCATAATTGATTCTATCTTGAACTCGGATTGACCAGAAGTTGACCGATGGCTCAGATCTAGCCGTTCTCTGGAATGGACGACTCCTATTAATCCTATGCTTGATCCCTTTGATCTGGATCCAATCCTGACTCAAGTCTGACCCAATTTGATCTAAGTCCATGATCATTTGAAGCCTACAAAATGATATTCAAATTTAGTGCCAAAAAAATATCCCAAATATACAAAGATTTGAATTAAAAGCCAAAATAGAGGAAATACATGAAACCTAATACAATTGCAAACTTAAGCATATAAAATGTGGATCAAACATGGATTTTAGAGCCTAAAATAATCAATAAAATGATGGTTATCAGAGACGCGGACTTCGAGGCATGCGTGAAGGATGGCGTGGCCGGAGGCAAGCAGAGGGCTTGTGTGCGTATCTGAGGGACGGGAGCCCATGACGAAGAGGGCTCGAAGGCAACAAATCGAGGTTGCTGATGAAGAGTCAGTTGAGTCGTGAGGGTTCGAGTGCAGAGGGAAGTGTACTCGGGAAATCCTAGGGTTTGAGTGCTGAGAGAAATGTACCTGGGAAGGGGAAACCTTAGGTGTCGAAGTGGACCAGTCGACTGGTATCTGGGCAGTCGACTGGTATATGCCACAGAAAGATCAATCGACTGCTAATGGGGCAGTCGATTGGTAGTGGTTGAAGATTCGAACGTTGGGCTTGCAACGGTCGAATTTAGGTGGGACCAGTCGACTGGTAATGGACCAGTCGACTGGTAGAGGATTTCTCAGCCTTGTGCACTATTTAAAAGGGCTCGATTTTGGTTGAGAGTTTTTGACGAAATGAGCTTGGTTAGAGCTCATTAGTAGTCTTTGTGCTCAGAAGTGTTGTCCGGGTTGTTGCAAGGTGTCTCCACCCACAAGGAGCTACACGAGCTAGCCGGAGGTCTTCCGGGGAGTCATCCACCGACGGATCGGGATCGTCTACCTTACGGGCAGCCGTGGAGTAGAAGCGTCATCTCTGAACCACGTAAAGGTGATGTGTTAGCGTTGTTTGATTTTGTTATTATTGTTTCCGCTTGTGCACGCTAACATTGTAGGAAGAACGAATCGAAAAAGTGTTATTCACCCCACCCCCCCCCCCTCGTCTAGCACACGGTAAGATCCTAACACCACACACAGGAGCCTTGCCCTTCTTGGGGTCTCGTTCGGGTGAGAGAGAGCGATGGGGTGCCCTCTCCCGACTCCTTCCCCTACAACGTAACCGAGATAGCCGCCGGGTTTCCTACTCTCCCGACTGCCGTTTACGAGGAGAAATGATCCGCCGAGGGGATCTCCAGCGGTACGCTGCTTTCTTCCATCTCTTTCGAGGTTTGGTATCTGCTTCCTCATACAACCTTTTCTTCAAGACATGACATTTCTCTGTAGAGTGTGTCGTACTACCGTAGAAGTTGCAGTACTTTTTTGGTGGCTCTGGTTCCTGGGTGTCGATTGTCTCTACCAGCCTTCTGTTACCAGCCTAGTGGTCCTTCCCAGAACGAAGATCTTTCGCCTGGGCTGGTGCTAGTGGTTCCCTTGTCTCGGACCGTACAACAGTCTGCAAAAGGGCTCCAGATGGTTACTTGCGGTGGGCATGCTACACTTCTTCGACATTGACATTGACATGCTTGCGGTGGGCATGCTGCACTATAAAAAGAAGCAAGCGAGCCCTCTAAAGACATATATTTTTTTTTAAGTCTGGTTCAAGCTTTGGCGCTCTCTGGCTTCCACGCTCCTCTGCTACGGTTTGTGCTTTGACTGACGTTGTTCGACTACTGCCGGAAGATCGCTCTCAACACCCAAGCTGCTTCAGATAATCTTAAGTGTTGGGTAACATATTTTTATTTGTTCTGTCTGCACTGAAATTATTTAAGGGGGAAGTGTAGGGTTGTTACACTTCCGCCTAATCTTGTATTCGAATCGCTCTACCGGGAGTTTACCGATAGAGAATTTTAGTGGATTGCCCACAGGAAAGGTTCAAGGAGCCTAGGCCTTCTAGTAGGAGTCGCCGAAGGCTCCGAACGAAGTAAAACTCATCGCTTATTTTTTATTATTTTTTACTTTCGTGTTTCGTTTTAATTCTTCCACTGCGCACGTTTTTCAAAGCATCGTACAATTTTCTATCGACTCTGATTTTAAAACGAAAGTTTTAAAAGTCACGTGATTCACCCCCCCCCCACCCCCCTCTCACGTGCTTCGGTCCTACAAGTGGTATCAGAGCACTGGTACGCTCTGAATCGGTGCAACCACTGTAAGAGCCGGGGGAGATCCAGTTTTTCGCATTTTGTGTTTTTCATTGCACAATCTAAATTAGGTATTGTTGCTTAAATTTAGATCTTTTTCTTTTATTCGTTCAGTTTTACTCGAATTTTGTGCAACACCATTTCGAGTCGCTCTTCTCTTATTCCTTTTTTTCGTACCACACCACTAATCCAAGACTTAGTCTTGGAATGAGTTTTGTTGTTTTTTTTTTGTAAATCACAGATGGCCCAGAGTGAAGGTTACAACACTGCTTGTCCTCCGCTCTTCAACGGGGAAGATTTCCCCTACTAGAAGCGGAGAATGGAAGTGTACCTCAAAACCGATATGGATCAATGGTTCGCGGTGCAAACTTGCTACGAACCACCAATGGACGAGGGAAATAAGGTGCCACTGAAGCCCGATAGATGGAACCTGGAAATGAAGAAAAAAGCTCAGATCGAGTTCAAAGCGCAGAACACCCTCCAGTGCGGACTAACCAAAGAAGAGCTGAACAGAATCGGACCAACCGAATCAGCAAAAGAACTTTGGGATAAACTAATTGAATTGCATGAAGGCACTACTGATGCAAAGGTAACAAAAAGGGATTTACTTTTAAATAAATTATTTAATATGAAAATGCAGGAAGGAGAATCTGCAAGTCAACTTCACGCTCGGATCAAGGACATACTAAATGGACTCCACCTGATTGGGCACAAACAAGAAAATAGAGACATTATAAGGTATGCACTAAATGTCTTTCCTAGAAATTCATTATGGGCATCCATTGTAGATGCTTATAAAATTTCTAGGAATCTTTCCAAAATAAATTTAGATGAACTGTTTTGTGAATTAGAGTTGCATGAACAAACTAACGTCAAGGCCGAGAAAGGGTTTGCTTTGTTTGCAGATTCTTCAAGAAAGGTCAAGTCGAAGAAGAATATTCACGAAGAATCCGAAGAAGAACCAGAGTCAGACTCAGACAACGAGGAGCATATGGTAAACTTGTTAAGAAAAGTCTTTGCCAAAAAGAAGAACAAGTTTTCAAAAAGGGACCTCCAAAAGATAATGAAGCCCATCAGCAATGAAGGTAAAAGCAAAATGACATGCTTCAGCAGCAACAGAAAAGGGCACTTCAAACATGAATGCCCCTATAAAAAGGAGGACCAACCCAAGAAGAACAAGAAGAAGAAGGCTTTACAAGCCACCTGGGACGAGAGCTCGGACGACTCCGACAATGAACCACCAAAAAATTCAAGTTACCTCACGCTAATGGCAACTGGACCTGGATCGGACTCGGACAGCGACGAAGATTCCGAATACGAGTCGAGCCAAGAGATCAGACTCTTTTCAGGCGGCTCGACTGAGGTATACTTAGATTCAATTAATAAAAAGTTTTTTAAGATTATCTCTGTTTTAAATAAAAATTTGTTTGCATCTCAATCTAGGAATGACCAGCTCCTTAAGGAAAATCAAGACCTTAAGGAGCAATTAATTAATACCAAAATCTTAACTGAATCAACTCAAAATGAAAGAACAAATGAACTTGAAAATGATAACTCCACCCTAAAGGGTGAAGTTCAAAACCTTAAGGACTTACTAACAACTTTTACAACCCGGTCCAAGAATCTTGACCTTATTCTTGGATCTCAAAAGGGCGTGTACAATAAATCTGGGATAGGATATAAATCAGGATCGACCCAAAAATCCTTTATCTCATTTGTCCACCCACGTGAAAACCGACGAAAAGTGTGGGTCCCGAAAGCTTACCTAACAAAGCAAGTAGGGCAGAACCAATACTATGTCTCCAAGAAGGACATTCATTACATTGACCCTAAACACCCTACCTATAATTTAGGGGGAGGCACCAAATTAGTTGGCACCTCAAAGTCACCCTTTACCCGTCTGGGTACCTAGGACTAGTTTCAAAAGTTAGTCTGACACTTGACCTACTCAGTACCAGGGTAGGGCGAGCTGATAGTACGTTAGGGAAGCTGATCTAAGGAGTCAGGTAGGGGAAGACATCCTTTATTTGGTCTTCTTAGCCCAGTGGAACTAGTCGAAGCTACCCGCCACATCCTAGACTAGTTAGACCAAGGAGTTTCAATAGGTAGGTTAAAAGTACAACTTCCTTAAGCGGTTTTGCCTAAAAAGTGGTTGTTGATCCAATAAAGCTTCGGCCAAAGAAGACCTCTGTGCCTCGCCACGGCCTGGAAACCAATTATGGAAGTATACTTTTAAACTGCTTCTTGTCAAACCTGAATCTAACAGAGGTCAGATTAACTTTTATAAAATAAACTCAAACTTATCTCACACAAATCATAGGATCCCTTTGATTGACAACTTAAATCAAGTGAGATGAATAAGGACAACTAAATTCAAAATTCAAAATTCAAAATTCAAAATTTCAAATTCCTTAAGTCCTTTTTAAGTTGTTCAAAATTCAAAATTTTCAATTCCTTAAATCTTTTAAATTCCTTAACTTTTTTAAAATTTCAAGTCTTCAAATTTCTTAAGGTTTTTTAAAATTCAAATTCTCCTAAGCGTTTTAAAAATTCAAACTTTTAAACTTCTTAAATTTTTTTGGGGGTTCAAATTTCTTAAGTTTCTTTAAATCGTTCCTTTAACTCATTCAAAACTTAAACTAAATTCTAAAAAATCTCCTACCTAACTGTAGGAAAATAAGTGGATTATCGACAGTAGGTGCTCCAGACACATGACTGGGGATCCCACCAAGTTTACAAAACTCAAGTACAAAAGTCTAGGAACTGTTGCGTTTGGAAACAACGGTAAACTTAAGGTAATTGGCCTAGGTAACATTGAACATGAGTCTGATTTTATAATTAAAAATGTCTTACTTGTTGAAAGCTTTCACTTCAATTTACTAAGTATCAGCCAATTGTGTGACACTGGGTATAAGGTTAGGTTCTTGTCCAATGAATGTCTGATCAAACACACTGACAACCCAAACATCACACTTAGAGGACATAGACACAATAACATCTATGAAATTAGGTTAACCCGTCTCCTAGCAAATTGTCTTTTAACACATAAGGATGAGACTTGGCTCTGGCATAGGAGACTTTTACACACTCACTTCAGAAAATTACTTAAACTAAATGATTTAGTTAGAGGTCTACCAAAGTTACCTAACTTTGAGACAACCTTATGTAATGCTTGTCAACAAGGGAAATAAACTAGATCAACTCACAAACCAACTAATCAAACTCAAACTAAATCAATTCTTGAATTAATTCACCTAGACCTATTTGACTCACATGGGGTAAAATCAATTAGTGGGAATCTATACTGTTTAGTAATTATAGATGACTATTCAAGATTCACCTGGGTAAAATTCTTAAAAAATAAAGATGAAACGTTTGATATATTTACTCAATTTTGCAAATTAACAGAAAATGAAAAAGGGGTTAAAATTATAAGACTTAGGAGCGATAACGGTGGGGAATTCAAAAATCAAAAATTTAATCAATTCTGTTTAGAAAATGGCTACCACCACGAATTCTCCTGCCCTAAAACACCCCAACAAAATGGAATTGTAGAAAGAAAAAATAGAACACTACAAGAAGCAACCAGAACAATGCTTAATGAATACAACTTACATAAATACCTTTGGGCTGAGGCTGTCAGTACAGCCTGTTATGTACAAAACAGAATAACTATAAATAAAAATATAGGAAAAATGTCTTTTGAAATCTATTATAACAAACAACCTAATATTAAGTATTTTAAAATATTTGGATGTAAAGTGTATATATTAAATACTAGAGAACACTTAGGAAAGTTTACATCTAAGGTTGAGGAAGGTATCTTTGTAGGTTATTCCCTTACCAGTAGAGCCTATCGAGTTTATAACAAAACTACCCTAAGAATTGAAGAACTACAAATGTAAAATTTGATGAAAAATCTGACCCAAATAACTCTGATCAAACCACCTACCAACCAATTGATTTTGTTAGGTCCAGTACTGACCCAGATGAAAGCCCAATTAAGGACCAAGACCATGATCTGACTGAACCTTCACCTAACCAAACCAAAACCATTCGAGTTAGCTCAGCCCACCCTATTGGTCAAATCATAGGTGATCCAGAACTAAGGGTTCAAACTAGGTCAGCCTTTAGAAACCTTAGCCAAATTGCTTTAATTTCCAAAATTGAACCAAAATCAGTAGAAGAGTCTTTACTTGACCCTGATTGGATCATAGCTATGCAAGAGGAGTTAGCCCAATTTGAATGTAGTCAAGTCTGGGATTTAGTACCCTTACCTAAAGACAAAAAGTTTATTGAAACCAAATCGGTGTTTAGGAATAAACTTAATGAACAAAGTGAAACAGTCAGGAATAAGCAAGGTTAGTAGCTAAAGGGTTTAGCCAAGTAGAAGGACTTGATTATGATGAAACCTATGCCCCTGTAGCTAGACTTGAGTCTATTAGGATGCTTTTAAGTTATGAAGCTCATAAAGAATTCAAATTGTATCAAATGGATGTTAAGTCAGCCTTCCTAAATGGCCTAATTAAGGAAGAGGTTTATGTAGGACAACCCCCTGGTTTTGAAAGCTTAGAACACCCTGACTATGTCTTTAAACTTAAAAAAGCCCTATATAGACTTAAGCAAGCCCCTAGGGCCTGGTATGAAAGGCTGTCTAACCACTTAGTATCTAAAGGTTTTAACCAAGGCAAAATTGACCCAACACTATTTGTTAAAACCTTAAAAACTGATATTTTTATAGCCTAAGTATATATAGATGATATAATATTTGGCTCAACTAACTCAAATTTTTTGCAAGATTTTATAACGGTAATGGAAAATGAATTTGAAATGAGTTTAGTAGGCCAATTAACTTTCTTTTTAGGGCTATAAATAAAACAGACTAGTGAGGGTACTTTTGTCTATCAACAAAAATACACTAAAGAACTACTTAGAAAATTTGGAATGGATAGTGCAAAAGAAATTAAAACACCTGTGGCTACCAATCAAACCGTAGATAGTGACCCAAATGGCAAAACTGTTAACCTTAAATATTATAGAAGTGCTATAGGCAGCTTACTTTACCTGACTGTAAGTCGACCTGACATTCTCTTTGCAATTAGTATGTGTGCTAGGTATCAAACATGTGCTAAAGAGTTACATCTAACCCTAGTTAAAAGAATATTTAGGTACCTTAAAGGGACAGAAAGTTTAGGAATTTAGTATCCTAGAACAGCCCAATTTGAACTTATTGGATTTTCTGACTCAGATTATGCTGGCTGTAAATTAGATAGGAAAAGTACCAGTGGTGGATGCCAACTTCTAGGGCCCTCTCTAGTTAGTTGGTTCAGTAGAAAACAGCACTGCGTTGCCTTATCCATCGCTGAAGCTGAGTACATAGTCATGGGTGAGTGTGTAGCCCAATTACTTTGGATGATGCATACGTTAAAAGACTTTAACTTAGATTTTAAGAAAGTCAAAATCTTTATAGATAATCTAAGTTCAATTAATTTAACCAAAAACCCAGTCCACCACTCTATGACCAAACATATAGAAATTAAACATCATTTTGTCAGAGATCATGTTAATAAAGGAGAAATTGAGCTTAACCATGTTGAATCTAAGGCAAACCTAGCTGATATATTTACTAAACCACTCCCCTGAATCTGAATTTAGTAACTTAAGAAGGTTAATAGGAATGTGTGTTATAGACTAGAACTGACCTGATCACACTTACTTCTTTTGAACAATCAGCTCACATATTCTGTTTGACCATTAGCTTAATTACTTTGATTCTTGGTTTAATTGGCTTAATTTTAGTATTTCAAACTTGCATTTAAAAAAAAAATTGGTGGACTTAGCCTAAGTTTGACCCCTAAAACTGCATGAACCTATAGATTTAGGTAGCTGCATCTCACAAAACACATTAAGGATAACTTATTTGTGCTTGCAAAACATAGAACGGTTGTGAGATGCATAGGACTTTGCTTGGACTTCAGAATGCTTAAGTTTGTGCATCGCAGTAAGTCTGGGCGTAAAATACCCACATTACAGTGATCAAGTCAAGTAGTCGTGAATTAAAATCTGAGCTAGACATTATTACTTGACTTGACTAACCCAGTGAACACTACTATCATCTAGATAGTTAGCTAGTAACTAAGGTTAGACACCTAAAAAGGGCTAAAATTCTTACTTGGTTCAAGGGGAGCATGAGTTAAAATCTTTCGCTTTTTGTGCTCTTTCGAATATGTTAGAAAATAAATTATTTTTGAAAATGTTGGTTCATCTATCCTTAAAATCATTGTTCACCTATCCTAAAAATGCGTGCTAAGAATTTTTTTTCTTCCCCAAATACTTAAAGTATTTTTTTTACTTGGCTGGCATATTACTTGAATGCGTGTTTTATTTCTAATGCTTGCGCACATATTATTTCTTTGTTTTGATGAATGCCAAAGGGGGAGAGTTTAAGGGTTAAGTTAGAAAATTAAAAATTCCTGATCTTAGAGCATGTCATTTGCATATTCTTTTTTTGGACTCATTGCTTTATCTGGTATTTTCCAACTTTAACCCAGGTTGTCATTGCATCAAAAAAGGGGAGATTGTTGGTGCAATTTGCACTAATAGTTAAACTTAAGTTTTGATGAATGACAAATAGGTTAAAGTTAGGCTTGCTTTTGGTTTTGACCTCTTTACTAAGTGTGCAGGGTTGAAAGACTTAGGACCTGACACCAGGCTGAAGTCCAGGGTGGTTGAGTCCTGGTGGGAAGTCCAGTTGGGTTCGCGAGGCCTGACAACTGGCTGAAGCCCAAGTTGGTTGAAACTTTGCAAAAAGACCAAGGTGGTTGAGCCCTGGCGAGAAGACCTGGTGGGTTAAGAAGTTGAGTAGAGCTGCACGAGGTAAGTAAGGTAAGTCACTGGAGGAGCGAACCAGTGAGGACGGGTCCTATTTTAGGACTGTAGGTGCGGTCCAACTTAGGCCCATTTTGGTGACCTCGGTTGAGTCCTGGTTAGATCCTTATTCAAGTTTGGACGGGTCTAATTAACTCTAAAAGCATTCTTATCTTAGTCCATTGCATTAACTCTATTTTACAGGTTTTATTTGATATGTGAACTAATTAGATTTTGTAGGTAAATTTTACAAAATTATTCCTCATCTAAAGTCTCGGTGGAGGATAAACTCTCATTTAAATTATTCATATTTCTTATTTTATTTGAGAATAAAATTATAAATTATTCCTCATCTAAAGCACCGGTGGAGGATAAACTCTCATTTAAATTATTCGTATTTCTTATTTTATTTGAGAATAAAATTACTCCTACTTATGATAAAATGTTATTCTGTACGAGAGTTTAAAATTTAAATTATTTTTTATTTAAGTGGAGCAAAGGATAGAAACGTTATCTTCTTTGAATTATTCCAAAAAATAACTTGCTCACTTTATTTAAATTATTTTTTATTTAAGTGGAGCAAAGGATAGAAACGTTATCTTCTTTGGATTATTCCAAAGAATAGCTTGCTAACTTTATTTAAATTATTTTTTCAATTTAAGTGGAGCATTCTTATTTTAATTTAAGTGGAGCATTCTTATCTTAATTTAAGTGGAGCATTTTTAATTAACTCTAAATGCATTCTTATCTTAATTTAATTAGCTATTTTTAAATTATTTAAAAATAGTTTGCTGATGGATAAAGTTTGGGCTGAGAAGATCATGTATCGGATTGAATATTGGTAGCTCGAGGCACTATAAAAAGAAGCAAGCGAGCCCTCTAAAGACATATATTTTTTTTAAGTCTGGTTCAAGCTTTGGCGCTCTCTGGCTTCCACGCTCCTCTGCTGCGGTTTGTGCTTTGA